>JAVHNF010090751.1:24507-50500 GCA_034783455.1 Micropsitta finschii
TGAAAATGCAGTGGGTTTGTTCTACTCCCATAAGAAAGGATAAAGTTACTCTTTATATTTACAGTACAGCAACTACAATGTTCGTCAATTCGAAGGAGTGCATTTAACAGACAATGAACAGAAATATGATTTTATTATGACAGCAATCAGGGCTACAAAAGAGAAAAGCTAGATCTTATGCTGCACATACAGCCATGCCAAACAGATCACTGCATCATACTGCCAATGTCATGGATGACTTTAAGCCTAAACTCTATGTCATTAGAAACAAAGCACTCTCTGCCAACAATGATAAGGGTTGCCAGAGGATATGAAAGAAGATAGAGACTCTCTTTTTACTAGGAGCCACATGGAGAAGATGGGCTAATGGGAATAAGTCACTCCCAGGGAGGTTCTGACTGCACTCTTGTGCAGTCTTAGACATAGTAAGACCTTTTAATAAGGAATATTTTTCACAATGAGAACAATCAGCCATTGGAATAATCCCTCCAGGGAAGTGGTGGATTCCTCAGTGTGGGACACTTTTTCTTAAAAAAAGTCTGGACAGAGAGCTGGACCATCAAGTTTAGATCACATTTTGCCAAGAAAGGTTGGAACAAATGATCCTTGAGGTCTCTTCTAACCTGAGATTCTATTATTCTATATTGTCACAAGTTCTTTAAACTCTGCAAACCTCACAACTGAAAGCCTTCAGAAAAGCAAATGTTTCCTCTAAGTGCTGGCCAAATTGCTTTCAGGACTCTCATTTCTACTCAAGAATCTAGGTATTATATAGAATTAATGCAAAGTAATATCATCAACAGCTAACACATCTGCTGTCATTCTTTATTGGTAACATGTTTCAAACTCCCAGGCATATTATGCTACATATTCTACAAATATAATAAAAAGACATGGGGGAAGGAAGGTGTGTGGGTGTGGGGGGTGTGTTCCTAAAAAATATAGTTCCAGTGTTTCAAAAACATGAATAATAAGGCACATTTACTAGATGTGAAATTGCATAAATAACACAAATCATATCTAGAACTGAAATGCAAGCAGTGGGAATGTGCAGAGTTCAAATTGCTAAGATTACTCTCTGATCCAGTCTCTATGAAAACTTGCTATAAAACTTGATAATCAAGTGCTTTAAAGAGTATGACAGGAAAGAAGCAGTCCACAACATCTCTTGTAGTAACTACCTGTCTGGCACTACAGATATTTTTCACAAGAAAAAATAACAAATATTTCACCTTCAACAATGGTGGGATTGCAAGGAGAAAAGGGACAGTGCCAATCCCGTCTCTCTCACAGATGTTCAGGTTTTTATAACTGCTGGTGTTTGCATGGTTTTTTTGGCGGTGGTGGTGATTTCTTTCTTTGCCTTTTTTAAGAGCAACATAGCTATTTTATTTGTTCCACAGAAAATGGTGCAGTAAAAGGAACAGCGTTATTTGGTTAACCTCCAAATTACAAGCAGTTGATAAGCCCACAACCTCAATTAAAATAGGAGATGGGAGACAAAAAAAATCTTTTCTTCCACAATTAAAATGAATTAAGTACAAAAGCAAGGATAACCAGTCTCAAAACCCACAGTGAAATAGGTTTTCAATGTTCATGCAAATGGTGCACTAAAAAAAAGAGCAACTGAGTGCCAGCAGGCAGAGGCAGTGTACAGAGCTGAGCACTGAGTAAAACTTAAGAAAGACTTGCTCTGTTGTCGATGCAATTTTTATTCCTCTTATCCGAGTTTTATTTCCAAGTCTAGTTTCACCAGATACAAGAAGGCTGTGGTATAAAACTCCACAGAGATGCAAACATCACCACTTTGGATCTTAGAGGGAAACAAAGCATATTTGTTCTCGCTTATTTCTAAGCACTAATTACAGCTCATACAACTTTTCATCAGAAAACTATTTGCCATCAGAAAAATACCACTTTATTGAAACAACTGTTTTCATGGTGAAATGATCTAGTTTTAACAAGTATTCCATTGATCAAGTTTCTTGGGCTCAGAAATACTTTTAGGTTTGTGCTGTGGGATTTTTTTTTAAGACCAGAAGAGGCTCTGAAACAGCACTGTAACCTGCAACATGCTGATGGGGACTGGACAGAAGTAAGATTTAGGTCTTCCAGACTGAACAGGGTTTTCTCCCTCTTGGCCACTTTGTTTGAGGATGGCTGCACAGAGGAACAGTCTCCTTTTTCAAAAATGCAACCAGCAAAATGACTAACAAGTAGCTCAAGCTCTCCCTGATCCTTTGCTGAGTGAGAAAATAACATGCCAAGGGACTATCTTAGTATGCAGAAGAAAATAGCGTTCAAACCATCCATGGAGTTTTCATTATTTTTGTTCTGTTAATAATGCATACATTACTTCTCGCAGTACCTGAATTATGGATAATAGTGTTTTCTTCCCAAGACCTACGAGTCCTGACATGACTGACAAACGCAACACAGTAGATCTAAGACTACAGTTCAATTTGTGACCCATTTGCTAGCTTTATGACCATAATAAAAGAACTCAGCATCTCTCCACTCTCAAAGTCCTGGTCTGGAAAGCTGAAACAAGAACAGTTTGACAGCTTTCCCCAACAGAGGTATTTTTCCCTCCACAGAAAAAAGGCGCTTTGTCAAAATGTCCTTTCTGAAGCTTCTTTAAATATCTTTTACTAACCAATTCCTGCTCCTCAGCATTCATACAGCTTTAGTAACCAAACCTCAAACAAATGTTAGCAGTCAAAATCAGCAATGGCCTCCTGATTCACTTCTAGTGTTTTTAGACTTTCTACTTAATGAAAATATAGATGAGTCTGTAGAAAATAAATAACTCAAGCTGACTTCAACAGCTGAAAGATGAATGTACAAAAAAGAAAGGTACAGACACATTACTATGAAGCTGGCTTGTAGAAGAAAGAAATAAAAATTAGCTTCTTTTCCCTTTGAATTTGGTCTTTTTTGGTATTAAACAAAATAAAATTATGCAAGTGAGTATAAAGACATAATGCACAGAAGATGATACTTCATAATCTGGACCTGCAAATGATAGTAATGCAGAGTATGTAAAATGTAGTAAAAAGGGTAACAATTCCACTGCCCTTCAACCAACTTGACTGTTTATAAATGCAGTGGAATTAACAAGTGCTTTTTACAGATGTTGACAGTTTTCCTTAAAAACCTCTGCACAATTTATTTCTACCACTCCTACTTTTAATTAATCTTGGAGTTATAATTGAAAGCAAAGGATAAATTGAATGACAAAAGTAAGCAGCTTTAAAAAAGAAGAGAAAAACAGTGAGGGAATGAAAAATGGTTTTCTAGTATTTGTCAGTAGGAGAGCTAATGCTGTAAATGCTAACTAATACTGAACTCCATCTTGCACAAGCAGTAAATCTTACTATTCTAGAGTTCACATTAGGAAGCACAGCCTAAAAACCTAAAATAGGGAATCAAAAGCTGATCAGCTTTAAAAAAAAAAAAAAACAAACCTCACTATTTTATCTTTGCTTCAGCCTTTTAAGAGAAAGCGCAGCTGGGAGGAGTTGTGGTTTAAGTAGGTCAGCTTGCATTCCAACCACATATGTAAGCTTTTAGAACAAATATACTGTATGGAATACAGTGATTTAATATGGAGATAGATTTTCAAGCCAATGAAGACTTTGATTCTGAAGTATCTTCTACCCCACCAAATACAAAAGAGCCAGGAAGAATCTTCAGTGTGAATCTTCTATCACTAAAGACTGTTCCAACACAAGAGATGTTAGATACATATATTCATATATAAAGATATATGTATGTATGTATATCTTATAGAGAAGCAATACTGTGGTATAAAATTACCTCACTTCATGGAACTGAGGCTCAGATCCCATCCTAGCACATCCTCTTTGGCAGCAGGGCATACACATCACATCTGTATTGTGTTCCAGACTGAATACATTATTCCTTTTTTCCCAGACTAGTTAGTTTAATTATTTACTAAAAGTAACTACCTATATAAAGCATTTCTAGTATGGAATAACACTTTTCATTATTGTTTGCATCTCCTAATTGTCTACACAATACTCTATTAAATGAGCTGTATTTTTCCTGAGAGAATAAAGGCAGCAAAATCTTATTCTCCACAACTAGGGGGAAGGAGGGAAGGGAAGGAATGGGGAATATAGATTAGTATTAGCATTGTTTTCCATTTCTCCTCAAATCTGCAGTAAAGTTTTATTTTTCCCAATAGTGGTGGTGCACTCTTGGAAAACACAGCTGTTGGCTTTATATTTACTAGTATGCAGCTATTGCACTGCTTAATATATTTTCACATAAGATTTTTTTTAATACAGAAGCAACATAAGAAATGAGGTCTAAAATGCATCACCCTGCTCCTTTTTCCTTGCTTACACACCATGCACTCTTTTCATATTCTTTAATCAATAAAATGCTTTCCTATTTCAGGATATTATGTAAGGTAAATAAAATACCACAGAAGCCAAAATGAAGGATGTGAAGTTAATTCTGTGTCCATAATTAGGAAAGGAATCAGAATCTCACTTTCAAGCAATGCTTGAAACACAAAAAAGCAAATACGAAAACCAAAAATAAACAGAAAAAAAACCTCCTGCCAAAATCTTTACCTCGTTTGTTCTGCATTGATCTTTCTATGACTTTACATTTCAGTGTCATAAGAAAAGCAAAAGCCCAACATAAATTACTGCAGTACGAGGCAATAGATGAAAATTAAAGAAAACCCATGAAAACAAAATAGGTTTGAAAAGTCAAAATTCACTTATTTAAAGCATCACTGTAAAATACAACTTACATAGTTTAAAGGGGTTTCTTATGGGTTTTTTTTTACACTGGTTCCTATGTAACCAGTGTCTTAATAGTTTAGCAGTACTGAAATTTTGTAAGACACCAGAAGGTATTCCAACAGAATGTTGAAAACAATTAATATATTCCACTTGCATTCCTTACAGCTATAAAACCTGGCCAACATTTACTTAAAGTATCAAATTATATAATTTGGTTTCAAATAAAAGACCATTTCTGGTAACATTACAGAAGTTGGCCAGACTTTTTTTAACAGCACTGCATTGTACAGACAAAGAAACAGCAATATTACTTTCTTTTTTTAATCTTACTGATCCTTACTTATCGTCTTGATTCAATTATAATAATTTTAAGGTACTTTGCTGTCTTAAAGTCTAAAAATCTATGAATCTAGGAATCTAATTACTCCCCTAGTAATTTTAGGGGAGAAATAGCCAACAATTCAGACATCTTGGACATAAACACAGATTCACAAATCTTAAATTTGTAAACTTTTCATTCAACAACATAGCAGATTAAAGCCCAACTTCAAATACCTGGATACAAAGTTTCTGTAGTACTAGTTCAGTATGCAGTTCCTTCAGTCGTGGTGGATATGATTAAGTTATACTGTATCAGCAGACACTTAAACATGCAGGTGCTGGGAAAGAGCAATCTTACTTACAGACCAAAGTTGTCCTTCGGAATACAAGTTACCATGAAATACAGTCCTGAGCAGTTTATCCAAACTTTCCCATGAATCATAATAAGCTACAAAACATTTCTCAATACCCTGTAGCAAACTTAAGGCTTGTAATATAAGTATAAACCATTAAAACAATAAATAGTAAGTCAGAAGCTACAGTTTACAACATGAAGAATGGAAAAAGACCATCTTGTTAATGGCAATTGCCTTAAGGCTTCAACTATATAAACTGAAACATTTCAAACCTTTCAACTGTTTTTCAGAGTATCTCCAGTTACAAGGAAGTAACTCTACACAGTTGGCTGCCGTCATCTTGCCTCTGCGTGTTTGCATGGGGACAGAGAGAATAGACTGTTCAGAAAAAAAAATAAGTTACATGAAAACACTAATTTTCACCTAAATTATTCAAAGTTTCATAATTACAAAGTTTCCAGAAAACATAATGGATTTCTTTGCAGCTTCCATCAAAACATTTCCATACAAACACTCTCTATTTTGACAGCTGGTCAGGTTTCACAGTGCGCCAAATGCTCTAAAAAAGTTTCAGCCTTAACAACAACTGTCAACAAAAACACTGAACCAAATAAGAAAAAATGGAAGTGAGCATTTTGCATATGATAACTCCTCTTACTAGCAGGAGTGAGATGATTTTTTCTTTTTTCTTTTAAGAATCCTCCAGGTAACAGAATGCCAGATGTATATACATTAACCATGTTTCTGCCTTGCAGAAGAAAAAGGCACAAAACTGATAGGTAGATCTCCTGTCAAACAATTCAAAACAAGAACCCAACCTGTTCCTACAGCTTTGGCATTATCATTAGGCATCAAAGTTGATCTTGAGAGCAAAAAGTGCTAAGAAAATTGTGTCCTCTGGCAATATCAAAACTACATACCCCACTAGACTGTGAAACCTGGGTCTGCAAGCTAGTTGCAACTTCTTCCTTAATAATTATTTCCATAGAAAAGAAAAAAGTTCAAGGTTCACTTAATAGTAACAATCTTAATGTGTAACGTCCACCTACTTTTCTGTGAAGCCCTTCCTAAGAAAACCAAACTAACAAAGGCCATCCCCCCATCTCCCTAACAAAGCACCACCTTTGCACAACTATACTGCAGCAGAAACACTGACAGCTCACACTGACACCCATATCCAAATTTCATTTGAACTGCTGTAAGAACAACTTTTACAAGGTCAAGTCTGTCATACTCCTTGCTTTACACACTTTGTTTGCAGCCTGGTATTATTGCATTCTAAGACGGGAAACAAAGTAGATGTGTCAATTTATAACTGTTTCAACCACGCACACACAAAAAACAAAACAAAAGGAAATCTTCTCAAGGTTTCAATTGTAATACAAACCCCAGCTTTCAGCACTGAGTGTACTGATGGTCATTTTCAGAGTGCTCTCAGACTAAGAAAACATAGCTTTACCTGGAATTAGATCTAAGAGCTTGCAATTCAGCCAAGTCTCTTGATAAATATGGCTATCATCTTGAAAGCATAACAACTGCATGGGACAGAATTCACAGTATGTTCCATTCTTTTAACTAAAATGCTCGATTTACTTCAATTCTCCTTGTGTTTCTTTTTCAAAGAATGAAATACATAGACACAAAACATGTAATACACAAACCTAGCCCAGCTATGATACCTATTGAGAATAAAGTATGCAAAAATGCCAAAGTCAGTCTTTATAAGCTGAAGAGATGAGCCAATTCTCAACTCCTCTGCGCTGACAAGGGACCTTAGCCCACCGTCCCCACGTTGCCAGGCAACCATCCCTGTATCCTCAGCTGTATTCATTAGCCATTAACTACCATCAGGCTCCCTTTCTCTTCTCCCTCACACAAGCTCCCACTTTCACAGATGTATGAAGGGGAGGGGGAAGTTAAACAAGATGACTTTCTTTCTGATCAGAAAGAACATTCTGAGTTTTAATAGCTAATAGATTTTAGCCAATTCACACAATTCGTATAACTGCTTTGTAGTGAAAGATATAGCATGATTACAAGGTACAGTTCTTTTAGTAAGAGGACTCTGTTAAAAGTTGACATTAATAGAAATCTTCTAAAATGCCTATTATTAAGCAGTGATGATCTCATGCTGACAGTATTGAAGTGTCCTTTGAATTTATAAACAGATGACAGCTTTTCAATTCCAGAAGAATAGCATTTGACATGAGGAAATGCTATTCTAAAACTTGTTGAGATAAATAAAAATCAATTGATCTCAGAAGTAGAAATGTGTAATCTTCAAAGTATTCCATGGAAATAAAACAAAACTTCAACCACTGGAGGTACTGATCCACTGTCCTCAATATCAACAAAAATATGTACCACCTCCAACGCAGCAGTTTCCCTGCCTTCCATCACCAAGACACAGGTTAACATCCACTCAGAGGTACTAGTAGGCAAGTTACACAGCCATAAGCATAGCTAGACAACGCAAATGAAGATGAAAACTCTTTCCCCACCCCCAGCCCCAGGTTTGCTTCAGGCAGAGCAATTCTTATCCAGCTCCTCACATAGCAGCCAACTATCAGTGGTGTTACAGGGGAAGTGGTAGGGCCACATCTTCCCACAAAGTAGAAGATTGGTTCAGCAAAAGTTCACACTTGTATCACCTTAATGCTACCATCAAACAAGCCTGTAATACATTCTTGATACTTTAGAATCTTGCTAGTTTCCTTGAGACTGAAGTTTACTAGAACTCCTCAAGTGAAGAGAAGTAATAAATGTTGGAAAATTTATTGAAAAGCACTAAAAACCATTGAACACTGCAAAGCCCACAATTCTACAATAGGGAAACACAAGATTCCCAGCATAATGCTGTGCAGAGATTTCTCTTGAGCAGAGAACAGAGAAGTTGCACTGTCTCCCTATCCTTTTTTTATTTTTGAGACCAGCATGTGAACATGGTTTCAGGTCTGTTAACCACCACTGGAGAAGGTGCTTGGCTAGCAATTATTAGGACAGAGACCATGAACAAGTCTGGAGAACATCCTTACAAAGGCTAAGAGAGCTTAGTCTGATATTTAAGTCAAAGTTGGGGTGCAACTAACTAGCAGTCAAAATAACAAAGCCAGGATCGGAAGTGCGATAACATAAGCTTGTGCAGGTGAGCAGAAAGAAAGAAAAAGTAGTTCTATTTTCAATGCTTCAAGCTGATTCAGATATATTCAAGAAATAAACAAGGCAAATGTTTTCTAACTGTAATCTGTTGGGCAGTTTTTCAAGAATCAGTAGAGCTCTTCCATCACCAGTCTTCAGGATTGGAGGCTTTTGCTTTAAGTGCAGCTACTGAACACACAGAAGTAATTATACCAAGGAAGGTCTATTGCCTCCAGACAGAACAACCACATCAGTTGCTCCAGTTTTCAATTTTTCCATGGTCTGTATATAGCAAGTACCAAAGGAGAAAACACACACCACAATGCAATTACATTTGACATGAAGAACTGATAAGAAAAGGAACAGTGCTATCACCTAGGAAGACCACTCTCCCACAGTTCCTTAACAAGACTCCTGGGTATTTTGTTACACACTTCATGAAACAAGACATGAAAATGAATGAAATTTAGCAAAGCATATGTAAAACACAAAAACAACTCTTGATGTCAAAAAACTAGATGGCAGAGACAATTCTGCAGCATGGAAGGAAATATCCTAACCTCTACTGTTTGCTCCTCAGAGAACAAAACCATTTTTACAGACTCATGTTTTACAAAATTTTCTTCTGGTTGCATCCACACAGGTCAAAATTGAAGATCCTCTTCTCATTTTCAGATGAAACTTTTGTAATTTGCACCCAAAGTAGATAGCACAAGAAAAGGGATTTTACTGGCCCATTTATAATCACTTCAGTATAACACACAGTCACACCTATTTGCTACTTAGGCAAATGCAATACTGATCAATCTCTACACTGCCAGATTTCTTAGAATATTTTCTTCTGACGCCAGACTAAAGAAAATGTTGAATTCCTTTGGTATTATCAAACAGCACAGACAAAACACAAGAATCTGAAACCATTCTTGCTGCAACCACATGGCCCAGAGGGCACTGGGAGAGATCCCATCTTCAGGGAGCAGCCTCTCCATAAGCACAGCCTTCCATCTATTGTGCCAAGGTATCTGCTTATTGTGCTTATGGGAAATACTTGAAGTATAAAGTGGAAATGGCTATCCTGGCCAGACAGAGCTACTTCTCCGAACTACTAGGAAATGCAATTTTGCTTTTTTATTTATTGTGACTGTCTAAATTCTACCAGACTGTTTTTGCAAATTCTAGAGTCCCATAACTTCATCATCACAAGCCTGTCATTTGTAACTTTACTAAAGCTTCATTTCATTAACACTTTACTAGTACCATGACAGTAATTTAGATGAGTTAAATACTTGCAAAGAATAAGACATTCTCACTACCTGTGAGTCTTTGGGTATTTCCCAAATATCTCAAATACTAAGTTTAAAGATACACTTAGCTGGAGTCTTACTATAGGAATGCTTGTATTTAAATATTGTTCAAATCAGAAAACTATTAATAGCAAATTATTTAAATAACTCCATAATCCTTAAAGAAAACTTCCAATTCTCATTAAGCCCTAAGAGAAGGGTTATAATCCCACTTGAAAGGGGATACAACCAAGCCTGTGATAAAGCCTCATTAAGTAGGACAAAATTATAAAATAAAGCAAAACTCTCATCCTGCTATGGGTTGCTGTCCTACCCCATGGGCAGCTGGGCAGGCTCACTGAAGGCCCGGTTGTCTGGAGCTTGGTTTTATGTCAAGTCTAGTATCACAACCCCTAATACTAGTGATATGAAGTAGCATATGGCTTCTATTATGTCTAAAAGCATTGGTAAAATATGAAGAAAGTTTCACTTGAAAGTAATGGGGTTTGAGTACAGCAATCTCACTGACCCCTTCATCTACACACACAGCAGGACAAATAGATCCAGAAAGTTTCAAACACTGAAAATTACCCATTTTGATTGATTTCAATGAATGAACAAAACTTACTAAACAGTCAAATGAGGCATAGCCATGACATTCAGTGGAGATTGAGAATATTTAACTAAAGTCACAAGTAATTAACTGCCCATAAGGTTATTAAAAGAATTATTTTTGGCAATAATTTTACAAATAAAACAAGCTTGCTGCATTCTACCACATAACACAAGAAGTTAAACAATTCAGGAGGAGAAATACTAAAATATGCAGTGTTAGAGGATACACCTTCCATATACATGAGAAATCAAAGCATACACATATATAATGAAAGCTATAGAGTGCTGAAAATTAGTCTCTGGTTTGGCTCTTACTTTCCTACAGATATTTAATTACCCTTAGTAATTTTCACTGCCTTGCTCTCTATACCAGAAGTATGGTACCACGAAAGTAAAATTAAAGACTAAAAATGTGAATTCTCATTCTAGCAATTTTGTTTGCAACTGAGCTCATGAAATACAGAAGCTAGAGTTGCAACCTGATTTTTAATTATTTATACTTTGCTGCCTTCATAATTTCACATTTTCCATTAAATTATAGTGATCTCTCCTTCATATGCATATTCCATTTTTAGACAAAAACAGACACTTGCCAAGACAGTATTGTAAGACACATAAGCATTCATGCCACTGACTTTGTTTTATTACTGAAGCCAACCCCAAATTTATGCTTATATTTTGACAAAAAATAAAGTTTTGCAGCTTAACTCCTTAAAAGACATACTTTCTTTGTTTTGAGCACATCATATCCTTACATTTCTTTCAAACAGAACAATTCTGATGTTAGAACAGGTGTTTGATACATTTTTTTCATTTACCTTAGAGCCAAGGTGGGATCAGTTTTGTAGAGACTTTTTCACAAAGACATATTTTCAATCTGGCTTCAACATTAATACACTGCAAAAGAGGAACACATCATATTGTATAACACCAGTCACTGAAACAGAAAACTAACCATTTTCAATTATGTAACCTGTAAATATTAAGTACAAGACATTTTCCTAACACAGAAGCAAAGTAGAACATATTCTTAAGTATGCTGGTGCTTATGAAGTATTTTTCACATTTAAAGAAATAAAGTGACTGCGGCTTCTTTTCCAAGGTGTTCTGTAGACACCCACAATGTGGAACCCACCGAGCTATTCCCCTGCTCCACGACATTTTAGAGGACCTCAGCCAGCAGTAATCCCAATTAAAAAAAAAAAAAAAGAAATGCACTGAAGTAGCAGGAGAGCAGCTCCCATCTCTCAGACACTAGGCTTTCACATAAAATTTACTGATCCAATACAATGGCTGTAGCAGCCACTTAAAAAACTGGCTTCCCCTTGTGCAGACTAAGAAGGTGAGAAAGAGTGGCTGGAAGAGGGACAGGCTTCAGATGGGAGATGAACTTTTGCCTCTTTTCTTAGGTATGCATTCAAAGATCTGACCAAAGTTATCCTTTCAATAATGGGAAGAATAAAAGCTGGAAAGAAAAATTTAAAAGACATGTTTGAATTAATCATCAGGAAATAAAACATCTTAAAACAAACAAACAAACAAAACCAAACACAACTGATGGCACTAACTATTCATGCTTCAGCTGTTACTGTAATTGCCTTCTAGGTAACCCTCCAGAGTCACAGTTCATAAAAACAGAAGAACAATAGGGAGAGAGTCCCCTTATCTTTGTAGATTTGAACTCTGTCAGAGGTGCATGAAGCAATTTGGGCTAGGAGAACACTAAGTCATCACCTGGTCCAAAAGCCCATTTAAAGCAGGAATTACATCAACATTACATCAGTATGCTCAGAGCCTTGTACAGTCATGTAAAATTAGGACGAAAATACTAGCCCTAAAGTAGATTCATGCTTTGCCCTTCAAAGACCTGGTCCCATTTTCGTGAAGACAGATGACAATGGACTGCAGCAAAGCATCAAATATTTAAAATGAAGTAAGAATGCACTTAACCCAGTTCCGAAAAACACATTTTGTTGAGTCATAAATACAATGGAATTCTACTTTTCTGCAAAACAACATATTTAAATTATAGAAGCCCATGTTAGCACACATTTCAATTAATGATTTTAGTGAGCAAGATAAAACGGAGGAGGGATAAAAGGAAAAAAAAAAAAAAAGAAAAAATATCAGTTCTTTCCCTGGACCAGAAAAAGACTTATTTGCTCACACGTCCCAGATAAAAGCTTCATGTTAGAACATTTTATCTGTCTTACAGTTATACTGCTCAAAAGGTGAACTATGAGATCAAATCCAGCTTTCTATTAAGCTCTAGAGACAGCCACATGCCATGCAACTCGTAGGACTTCAGGTTTGGACATTAGTAGTAGAGACGGCATATGTGAGGAAAGCATTTCAAAAGGGCACGAACACTAATAGGGCTTACACATACATGTAACAAAGGAAAAAAAGCTGCTACTAATGATACAACTCAGCCATGATTCAGAAGTGCAGAAAGAAGCCATCTGTACAATTCCAGAGAATTCTGAGAGATTCTCCCAAAGCTGCCCACTCTGGAAGAACCTCGGATTTCTTCTGAGCAGGGGAAAAAAAAAAAAAAAGTCAAACCTAATTGAGCTAAACATAAATTAATGAAAGCCTTTAGTGCTGTGCGAGGTTGAAGAACAAGCGCAAGGGAAATTTGAGACAGAGAATGTTTGTTTTTTTTTTAATTTTAATTGAAAGCCAAAGAAAAAAGAACACAGCGAACTGTCATCAGTTTATAGTTTTGTCCACTCTTTTGCATTTAGACAGTTACAGCGTTATTTAAAACATGGAGAACATTTTTTAAGGTTTTGCTGTCACTGTCACTAAATACCTGCAGAATCTTACAGCCCTGTGTCTTCCAGATATGAAGTTAAAGAGGGGACAATGTGATTTGTCCATTTAATGAGATTCAGGACTAGGAACTACAAGGTTTTGTTTCAGTTTTCCCGTTTACCATCTAGACACACCTACTTCGTAACTGACAACCTTCCTGTGCAGGGTTGACTATGTTCATAATATATTTCATGTCCATGCCCCCTGTATCTTTATCTTCTAAGCAACTAGAAAAAGTACAGATAATAACACTGAAGTAATTTAGGTAGGCAAGCATTAACTCAAGGAAAAAAATTCCTAGTCACACATCCTGAAGAAATTATTCTCTCTTCAGCAAAGTTTGTATTTGAAAGATAAATATTTTTGCTGAGAGAAAACATTGCAAATTAGATCAGAAATCCCATCTGACTTAGAATTATAATTCCTGCATTTTACATGAGGTTCAGAATGCAGCGGGTAGAGAAGGCAGGGAGAGGAGGGAGGAATACAACAGCTAACGGATTAGATGTTGTCACTTATGATCCATCATCACACTTTCTCAAATTATGAAAATGAAATTTCCCCAGTAGTACATTTTATGCTTGACAGATTACAGATTGGTTCACACTTTTGAAATTGGAGCACTTGGATTTTACAGAAGTTCAGGTCTCCTGACACCAGCATTTATTATATGGTTTGACATAAGTCAAGAGAAACATTCGACAAGACAATGCCACACATACTTTCAGGCAATGAAATGGGCGAAGTCACAAACTCCTTAATGATCACTTCAGCAAGACTAAATTTCACATTTTTTCCTTGACTATGCAGCTGGCTCAGAAAGGTCATTAGACTATTATATTCACTGTTATGTAGAGCAGCACTATACACATACAAAGTTTCTATAGCAACACTTTCTTAATTCACTCTTTAAGCAAAACACCAATTAGCTTTTTATTACAGCCAATTAAAAAAGTCTGCATGCTAATTGACAACCTCTCTACTCAGAATCTAAGCTTCTGCAAAAGAAAATTGCAGTGAAATTTTGTGTGGTAATATCTTACTTCCTATTCTTCCTTCTTAACAGAACAGTGAATTATTCCTGATACAGGCTGAATGTTTATTTTCAATCCAAAATGTTTAGACACACAGAAGTAACCTATCCTGATATGACTTAAATCTTCATAGACCCTGAAGATTACAAGCTTCAGAAAGGCAACAGAAACATAATCAACAGCCTTATTTCTGCATCACAGGAAACTGGGCATAGGCCTATGCACCTGGAGATCATGCAAGAAGCAGTCTTCAACTTGTTTCTCTCAGAATATTTTAGCATGTTGAGCCAAGGGAGGAAAATGGCAAAAAAACAGTACTAAAAGTCAAATTCAGTAAGGCAGCAGAGACATTTTCATTTGCTTCTAAATACTTATTGATGGTTTTCTCAGTTGTCTTCTACACAGCTGGTGATGACAGCTTCTCTGTATGGCACTTCAAGCAGCAAATACCAAGATACATTAGTCAGAAAACAGTCAGCAAGCACAATATAAAAAGAAACACATCACGATGCAGAGTAATAGGAGAAGTAATAAACAACAAAAGCTAAATTGTCCTTCTGAGTAAGATGTTCAGCAGGAAGCCGAGTAAAAAACATTGTTCCCCTTACAGTTCTTCCATGTGAGATGTCAGTATTCACATTACCAATAAATAAAGAAATACACACAGAATAAAGCAGCAGAAGACTACTCTGATGGGCTTGGCATGCCCCAATCAAGAATTAAAGGTACCTGAGTATCGTAGGTCTGCAGGTTCTTAAGGACAATCTATAGAAACTATTTCTATTGTCACCACCTTATACTTATTTACGCACGCTGTCTTCTACTGCAGTATTAGTATACAGACTTAAGACACCTGGCAAGTTATGTGGGGACACAATAAGCAGTAAAGGAAAGATTTCTTTAAAAGGCTGATGAAAAGAGACAGGAGTTACAGTCATCTTCCAATCCTACCACTGTAGAGAACAGAGCCAGGTATTCCCACATGTGGAAGAGATCACTATGTATAAACTTGGAGATGAAGAAGTGTCTGCAGTATGAGAAGACCATCAGCTGCCAATTCAATAGAGTCTGGAGTGCAACAGTGGGCTATGCAGTAAGCAAGGACAAAACAAAAGTAAATTATTATTCAGGATGGGAAATTGCTAGATTAGGCCATAGCTTAATCCCACACTGCCTTCAAATAGCAGATGTACCTGGAATGTACTGTCTTATTAAAGAAAAGAAAAAGTAATTAACAACAGCTGGAATGTTAAGCAATACCCAGCAAGCACATGACAAGCTCACCACTGCACAATTCTACTCTAAGGGCACATCTACAACAGCACAACCCAGAGGTGTGAGTGCAGCTGACTTGGCTAATGAAAGCCCTATGTATGTGGCAAAACAGGCTGCAGGACAGGCTGTGTGAACCTGCCCAAGCCCTGGGTCACTGGAACTTCCTCATCACCACCACCGGTGTTTGCTGGAAACAGCCCTGCCAAACTTAGTCGAAAGTGAGTAGGAGTAACTTTAAATGAGCTGCAGCCATACCTCCAGGCTGCAGACATACCTGAAAAGCTGCTCTAAAAACAGCAGGGTGCAGTCCCACCCAGCCCCTGGTGGCCATGTCTGCGCTGCAGGACCCAGCAGCACATCTCCATTCTCAGGCCTGGCTGAGCATCCCAGCTCCATGTCAGCACAGGCTCAGTTCTCACCCTCTCACATTCCCTGCCCTGCTTTCCATGGGAAGGAAACCTAGCTAGAAAAGGATTGGGAAGCAGGACCCTGGGGTGCATTTCAGCACGCACCTACCACACATCCCAGCCACCGTCACTGATGCCGGAGTAAAGGGTACTCCCATTTACAGGGAAGTTGTTTCTTCTTAACCACCAGCTCTGCAAAGTCAGCCACAAAGCCAAAAGCCATGCTGCTCTTACAGGTCTGCCTATCCTTTTTGGTACCTGGGCTGGGATTTGCCATCAGAGCAGTAACATACAGTGGAGGCTTTCCAGGCCAAAACTTTTAATGCTGGTTAAAGTGAATTTACTGCAGCCATCATGACAAAGACCCCTTCAACACATGATTCTACAATTCTGTGTCCTCAGCACCAAATTGCTTCTCCCCACGCATCAGTTACTCCCCAGTGCAGACACAGCCCGACATGGCACGAGAAGCTGTCAGAGCAAACAGAGCTCCCACAGCATTTCAAAACCCGAGCAAACCTAGTACTTTCCTGGCACCGAGCCTCGACACACAGCAAGTCCTCACACGCCACACAGCATCTGTCTCATAACACAGGCAGGGACCATTCTAAGATGTCTCTTAAACCATGGCGCGAGGTCTGCTTCAATCACCCACTGCAGGGAGCAAACGGCCATCTCTGCTGTTTATCACACACTAATGCTCAGAGAGCGGACAGACCACCTGCTAAAGGAAGCTCCATGAGAATTAGGTTCCCACTGCTGAGAACTTCTGCTTTTTAAAAGAAGCAAAATTAGATGAAGCCACACAAATAACACAAGGTTTCTCCCTCTTCCTTTAACAAAAGGCCAAGTTGTTATGTTCTTGTAAAAGCTAATAGAAAGCCACCTCTCCTCCCCTCAACTACTACTGAAAAACCCAGTAGGTCAGGCAGGACTTTCTGGAAGGCAGCATCTCCATCACTTGTAGGTAAGTCTCGTGAAAGGGAGCTCCTAGCTATTCTTAATCCCAGGGATTTTGAAGCGCCAGCAACCCAACTTGGGTATGTAGTACAGGTATCCTCCACCTGCAGAAAGGCAAGGGATGCAATTCTAATATCCTCCAGAAGGACGGAGAAAATTAATCAGAAATCTTCCCTATACAGCCCCAAGACTTGCCACATCATTACAGAGGAAAAAAAATATTGAAAAGCAGGTTCAATTGAGGTCAAAAACATGCTTCCACAAAACAACTGTAGCTACCACTGTGCTTACCCTACTGACAGAGACAGGGTGTGAGGGGAAGAAGATCCTGCATATTTCTGCGGCACCACAGCAAAAGCTCATGAACAACCCAGGCCTAGTCACTGTCCTCCAAAAGGTGAAACTACACCCCAAAGAGGAAGATCAAAGCATGACAGCATTGCAAAATAAACATACAAGGTTCCCAGGCTCCTGAGAACAGAAACTCAAAGATTTTATTTAAATTAAATATTGTTGGTTAATACTCTCACACAAGATCCATGAAGGAACCCATATCCACCCGAAAGTGTACGTGTTTATATTTCCATCTAGCAAGCAGTTATACAAGAATACCTGGTGCCCACTTTAGGCTGTGTCTCCTTGCAATTACCACTGCACGAACACATCGAAAGACACAAGTCAACTTTCCAGACAGCTTGTCTTGACCAAACCCCTTCACAGCGCCTGCTGACAGCAAGGGACATATGCAAGCTGATCACTAAGGAGATCCTACAGGCTTAGGAGAGAGAGACAGAGGGAAATGATCTTTCCTTCCCTCCTGTCCCAACTCACGCTATTTGCCAGAGGCTTGAAGTGCTGTATTCCTTTCTCCTTTGTGCACATTTGCAGCATAAGTAGCTCACCTAGGGCTAGGTTTTCCTAGGAATGACTTGTGCAAATATTCAGCAAAGTTATCCCAATGTTGCCAGACTTCTTAGGAGATGCTGAATGGGCTTGTTGAGGGATGGACAGACTCTGAACTACTCTCTACTTCTGTTTGGATATGTTTTCAGGGACATGTAGCAAATAAGTACATAGGCAAATCAGGTAAGTATCCCTGGACTGTCAAGATAAATGAACAGAATGTCTAGACAAATAAGTATGTATTTTGTTTCTTAGCATCCTATGTGCTTCTTCAAGAGATAGTCTCTTGAGGACACTGTGTTTAACAAGCCTCTAGAGATCCAACAGCATGTTCCCATGGGGATTTTCAACTACAAAACAGCACCTTGAGATTCTGTCTGACCATTCCAATGTTAGGTCCATGTTCTGGTGCTTTTCTTCAGAAAGTTGGAGATGAGCTGCAGACACAAGGTTCATCAGTGCTACAAAACTCAGACAGCAGGAACATCTTTGCTGTTACAGGCACGAGACGGAACTGGTATCAACAATGTGATTTACTTTCTAACCTGGTTCCTTTCAGAAATACAGACACTGGTGAGATGATCTCTGTCACCAGCTGGTATTTACACCACAGCAGAACAAGATGCATGTTTTATAATTAATGTTCTGCAAAGACTGGCATCAGACATATATTCTGAAAATATTCTGGTTTGCATCGTTGCTGCCATTCTCACAGGAGCAGCCTTTCAACACCATCTTTCAATAGACGGGAAACTAGTGCCATCTGTTTCCCACTTGATGAATGGTCGGCAATGGTATTACTGTATATCATGCCTGAATGGGGAAGAGCTAGTAGCAAAACCACAAGTAAAACACATTTCTCTGACAACTGCATCTAAGTGTAGTTATAAATGGAAGGCGTCAGTCCAATAACACATTTAATCCTAAACAGTTGCCATTTGACCATTATACACTAAATATTCTGTCAGCTGGAGAGCTTAATAGCTAGTGTGTACTTAGAAGTACGTATGACTGTGCTCTTTAAAAGGTTTTACTTGAAAGCTTTGCAATTTAGATCTCAAATTAGAATGAGGGAGTTAGACTGCTGGCCACCAGCACCTGAATCTTAGCTGCAAAAGTTTAACCACGTGAAATTTGGGACAGGTAAAAAAAAGATGGCAAGTAGGACTGAAGTTACTTCCATAGAAGTCAAAAAGTATTACATGATATAATTTTGCCAAATTTATGCATGTTGCTAAAATACATGATTTCTTTTAAATCAGCAGTTGCGTAGAAGTGAAAGGGACAGTTCACCAGCAAAGAATCAGAAATCCTAGCGGAGCCTATCTGTCATTCTGCAGAAGCAGAGATTCACCTGCACCAGCAGGGGAGCAGCACTCCCCTAAGTCATGGAAAAGTGGTCCCCTTCCTCCTCAGTCTCCCTGCAAAAACAAGAAGTTTCTATTCTCCCAGGTTCTGCTTTAAACAACTGCTTTAGCAAACAACTGCTTTAGCAAGTTAAATGGACTCAGAAAAGACTGCAGTAAAAAGCTCTCTCCATCCCTCTGCCATCTCACTTCTGGAAAAGCAGCATCAAAAAGCCTTGTCTTGAAAAGAAGTCAAGGAGAGAACAGTCGAGCAGGTGGTGAATAAAAACAACAACAAAAAAGACAAAGCAAAAAACCCAACCCAACACACCCTGCTTATTACATTTCTGAAAGGCTGGCATAAAACAGCCTGCATCATATGCATGTGAAAATGGTTTCATGCTTTTGTTACCTGTCAGGACTAGAATTTGGTGCTTAGCTTTCTTTCCAAATTTAATTTGATGATCTAAATTAAAAAGAGGTATTGCTTCAGATGCTAATTAAGTTTTCAAGTTAGGGGAGAACTTGTGAACTCTTTTAAATTTTAAAATAAGGTGAGCCCCTTTCATTTACTTTTCCAGATTCTTTCTGCATTCTTTCTGATCACCCAAGAAGAATGAAAACCCTTTATAATGGAAAGGAAGGAATTCCTAGAAGACAGGCGTACCTGCATTTGTAACTCAATCATCAGGCCAGTTGGAAGGAGCATGCTCACCTACTTCTTGCAAAGCCGAAAGAGAAATTTTCCCTGGAGTTATGGCAGAGCAGGATGCCAGCTCGACTACTCAGTACCTTTGTCTCTTCCCATCCCCTCTGACCCTGGATTATTCACCCTCCGTGCAACTCAAAACTGTCAGTGTACCATCAGAGAGGAAGATAACCCTGCAAATCATTTGATTTCTTCTGTGTACAAAACAGCCCTGGCACAGCATCCCTGAAATTGGGCCACAGGAAAATACGATCTAGCCTGTGTACATTGATGCAGCAGGTTCCTGTCAGTAAAAACCTCAGTGTTCATCTGTCCAGCATTGCATCAGAGCTGAGAAACTTAACCAAAACAGTACTTTATTTTCTTTTAAAGGAAAAGAAAGACATGCCTTAATATAGAAAGAACATACGTGCTCTGGCTTTTACATCTGCAAGTGCATACACCCAAGCACATGCACACACACGAAAAATGCTTCCAGAGCTGTCTATGGCGCCAGAAGCGGTTGCCTGTCTTGCTAATAAATTCTTAGACCTGTCCCTCTGCTGAAATAAACTGCAACACCTCTACTGAAAATCAACTGTAGGACAGAGAATTGTACATTAACAGAGGAGCTGATCTATACCAGAGACTGAATATAAACATACCTCCCCCCCAAGTTTACATGCTGCAAAAAACTTTGGCATAGAAGTTAAAATTATACCCCAGAAAAAAAGTGTATTTGAACATGCCAAAGCCAGAATGCTCCAAGGAAGTAACAGACCAAGCTAAAGGGAGTAATCTGAAAATGCAACTTCAGTATTCACAAAAAACCCACATTTTTTACACTATCAACTGTCCTTATAGCTCAAAACAGCAACTAATTTCCAGCAACCAGAACCTTAGAACTGTGTGTGCTGTACACTCTTCTGGTTCCCTTTATCCTCAGATTTTCCTTCCACTTTCCTTCCTTTCTCCACCCAGAACAACTTTACTTGTGGGAAAGCTGTATTTGGCCACTACAGCCCAGACACATTTGAATGAAGCAGTATCCTGTGGAGTTTCCACTTGATGAATTGAGCAAAATCAGTTAAAGGTCAAACCTCCATCTTCAGGGATCTTTCTCTATGCCAAAATAAGTAACTCACTTTTTTGCTGGTAGTTGTCTGCAGCCACTGTTTTGTGCTCAGTGCTAGAGTGCAATCTTAGCATCTGGCAGCAACTACCAAGCATATAAAAAAGTCCAATTGGGTGTTTCTGTCACATGTCTGAGCCTCCACAGCATCCTGGCTGGGTCACAAGCTATTCTGAGTGAAGTTTTCATAAGCAGTCAAGTCACAAAGAAACCTACCTACCTGCTGATCTTCAGAGGGAAATAAGTACCTAAACCACTTAGACAAAAGAAGTGAAAGGCTAAGCCACTTGGGTGTTCCTCTGAACTGCCGTGTGGTTAGTTCTTCAAAAGGGATATGCCAAAGCACGAAAACAGTAATCAGTAATATTTGCATGGCGGGGAGGGAAATCCCAAACCTGTCCCACCTGCAGACATTCCATCTTGAAAGAGGGCTTCCCCCCCAAAACTCCTACTGCATAACTAACACCCCACTCTGTCTGAGCAGAAGACCCACGAGGAAAATCTGAGATGTTCTCAAGCAAGTGATGGGAGTTCAGTCTGTGCTGTTTGAGTGCAGTCACTGCAACTGTTATGATGCTGTCTGCAACCACCTGCTACTGAAAAAGCAACACAGACACTTGAGATCATGAGACGCTGAACAGTTTTGGGGCTTTTTATTTTTTAAAGAGAGTAACGTACCTGAAGGGGATTCAAACAGAAGCAGTAATTATTTAGCAGACGAGCTAGAGTGACTTCATTTTAAAAGATACATTTCCATGTCCTTAAGTAATATTATTGATCATTTCACTTGGACTGAGCACATTCTACGGAAATGCAGAGGTCCAAGTTATGGAGTCCTGCATTCTGCTTAACCGCTCAAGCCTCAGCTCACTAGCTGCTACTTTCTGCTAAAAAGCAAGTGCTACAAGGAGCACAAGTCTGAAGAACTTGGTTGTCTAGTAGGACTTTCTGTGTGCCAAGTTGTTATGAAAGAAGTACAAAGCATGAGGTCCTAAGAATCAATGCAAAGCAGAGTTAGGTGACATAGAGCTGTTCAGCAGGTGTTGTTTATTTTTAACCTGTGTGAACTTATCTCATCCAACATCTTCTAAGAAGTCAGTGATGTTTGCTTTTTAAAGGAAAGACTGAAATTGTAGGCAATCGACTTCTATTTGAGAATCTCTGGGCTGAGAGAAGTAAGGAGGAATTTTTCCCAGAGGCTCTGGCACTCAATCCCACCTACTTTCAGTGGGAGCTGGATGCTGCATGCCTGTGGGGGTGCTTGAAAATCCCACAACTTGTTACTTGCTGATTCTCTACCAGGGACAACAATCCTAAGAAACCCGGAATTTACCTGGGTGCCAAAGGAGTCCAGCTTCCACTGGTGTGAGCAGAAAGGCATCCAGTTCACTGTCTGCCCCTACTCTGCAAGCTTTGTGCAACGTTTTCCCCTTCATTAAAAAAAAAGCTGTGAACTGCATAGTCAATCTGTGTGCAGACTGGGGAGAAAGGGGGTTTCCACAGTGCTTACCCTGCACACGGCTGACAGTATCACCTTTGGAAGCAAGCACACTGTAGTGAAGGGGTATGCTGAGCAACAGTCACCCTCCTGGCTTGCCTTGTGAAAGGGTTAAGCAGATGCCCCCATGGCTGTCAACCTACCACCAGTGACAATTTAAAATTCAAAATGAAGAAAAAGGTGAGCATTACAGTCGGGTTGTGCTCAAGTACGCTGCTCAGCCTCCACCACAGATGTGATGCTGTGGAAGTTCTGCGCAGAATTCAGGAACCTAGGCCTTCCCCTCTCCCTGCCCACGAGGAAAGGGTGGCAGGGCAAGAGGTACACAGCAGCAGGTTGAAAGGCAGCATCCTGCACCAGCTGCCAAAAGAACAACAGCAGTGGGGCACAGCTCCAAACTTATTTTTCGTTCCTGCAACTTTAATGATTATTGGATAATTCGAGCCGAAAGGACTGCCGACCAAGCAGGCTGCTGGGGACAAAACTCTCAATAGGACGAACCGGGGACGTTCCCGCCCAGAAGGAGTTGGGGGAGCCCCGGGGCAGGCAGGATTCAGACCAGGTCGCTGCGCTAAGGCACGGACGAGTCAACAACAGGTTTGGCAGGTCCTTTTAAATCCGTTTAGCTATGCGCATCCGGAGATGTGTGTACGAGAGGAGACGACAACTTCTACCTCATGAAAGGAGAGCGCGACTGGCAGCATTTCCCTGTCGAAAAACTTCAAGTTAAAAAACGATAAAATAACTCAGAGGGCGGTGATAAACGCTGGCTCCAGGTGGAGCACAGTCACGCCGCTCCCGCAGCCGCCGGGACAGGCGCAGCGCAGTTGGCCGGGAGGCGGCGGCCGCTTTCCGGGAGCAGAGCACCGCGTGGCGGGGCCGCGCTCCCGCCCGTTACCGCCGGCAGGCTCGCTCGCCGGCTGGGGGCCGCGGCGGGCGGACGCGCGGCAGCGCCGGGAACAAAGACTCCCCCCTCTTCTTTCCCGGGGCGGACGACCTACTTTCGTGGGCGGCCCCGCCGGTCAGGTGGACCGGCGGGAGTGCACAGGCTGGCGGCCCCGGCCCTCCCCCCGCTCCTCTCGCCGGGGCTGCCCAGCGCTTAACTTGCCGAAACCCGAATATAATTAAAAGCGAATTAAAAGGGCGCAGGAAGGCGAGGAAACCCCCGAGCGCGGAGCAGAGGTGGGCGCTACGAGGCGGCCCCGCGCTGCAGACGCCGCCCCACCACGCGGTCTCGGTGCAGCCGCCCCATCCGGCGGTAAGCGGGGATCGAGCCGCAACAGCCCCGCCGGGCACCCCGACCCCTGTCCCGGCAGCTGATGGACACTCCCACCACTCCCCCTTCAGGGACCGGTCCCGTCTCCTTGCCACCAGTCCCCCCCGCCTAGCTCCGCGCTGGTTCCTCATGGCTCGGCCCTGACGTAATTCAAACATGGCAACAGTTGTACTTCAAAGGGCCGTCGCAGACCTCCCAGCAACGCGGGCACGCCGCGGCGCGGACAACACGGACTCCCCCGGACCCTGCGGCAGCCCCGGGGTGGCCAGCGAGGCTCGCCCGCCCGCTTGCACCGCGGTGTGCAGGGTAGCGCGTGTGCACCCAAAGTTTCACCGCCCCTCCAAAAGTCCTCCAAAACCGTCAACCAGCAGCTAAAATACACCACTCTCCCCGCGGGACGAGTTTTATCCCACCGACATCCCACGGGCTGAGGTCCATCGCCCCCATACAGACAGAAGCCTTGTCCCCGGCGCGCCGGGAGCCGCAGCACATGCGAGCCCTTTGTTTTCCCTGCAGCCGGGCGCTGCCTACGTGCCGCGTCGGGGGCATGCCGGACGCTACAGCCCCAGCCCCGTGGAAGCCGGGAGCTAAAACTTGCTGTCGCCGGGCGCAGGCATCGGCTGCCGTGGCCGAGAGCGACCTCCACTCGCGCCGCGCGGCGGGAGCGGCAGGACGCCATCGCCGCCCGCCCGCCGCGTGTTCCCACACCGGTAACGCCGCGCACCGGGCCGGTGGCGGGGGGCCTGCTGATGTGGAGAAGGCCCCACACTGCGACCCATGCGACCGGCAGCACGTGTCACGCCAGCCTGCAGCCGCACGTTTTCCCCGTCCCCGCGCGCGCACAGCGCTTGACCGCAAACACTAGCGATAACCAGAACTAAACCCAACAGCTCTCTCTCCGTGCAACACGGAGAGCAGGGACAGCGGGCACTACCATGCTTCCGCTCCTTCCGCCACCCTGATGGCAGCAACTCGTGCGCGCCGGTGCTACAGGTGTGGGATGCGGGGCGCGCCGCAGCCGCACCTGCGACACCCGCGCCGCAACGGTGGAACCCGGCCGGTGGGGCCGCGTGGCGAGGCCTCGGGCAGGGCTCCGTGCAGCCCCGCCACCGCCGGGCAGCCCGGTTTATTTAACGCACCCCGCAGCTAGGGTCCGCTTTGGGAGTTAAATGGCCAGGAACCGGTCTACGCTTCTTCCTCGAAACTTAAGACTTTAGCCGTACTTGGGGACTGGACACAACGACGGTTAGAGCTCCCAGGAAGGGTCCGAAACAACGCGGAAGGCGTCTCCCCCCGCTACCCCGCACCTCCTTTAAACTCCACTAACTGAAGCAAAGATGGAAAACGCCGCTCACGGGAGCCATGCGTGTCAAACTGTTTCAGGAGGCAAAGTCTTTTTGCCGCTGCAGAACTGAGCGCAGGCTGCGGGATTAACTTATACTTAACAGAAACCACCAGCTACTGGGCAAAAACAAGCAAACAAAAAAGACTAACAAACACCCCAATGTTGACCCAAACCCAACCAAGCAACCAAACACAAAACCCCGGTTCAAACCTCACGTTCGCTCTCAGCTTCACTTTTTCCTCTCCTTCTCTCTTAAGCAGAAAGAAGCCACTCACCGCGCTCCTGCGTTCACCAACAACCGAGCCGTGTCTTGCGGTGCGCGGCCGAACCCCGCTCTCCCAGCTCTACCGGACAGCCCGAGCGAGCGGGCGCGCGAGATACAGCGCACCACCCCCCGCCTCCCCATCTCCGCCCCTCCCGCCGGCAGCCGCCGCTCTGCGCATGCGCTATTCCCACGGCTCCATTCTACTCAATCGAGCCCTCTCGCTTTGCGCGCCCCATTGTCCTTTTAAGGGAGAAAGGCCGCGCGGGAAGCCTGGGAGGAGGAGGAGGAGAGGGCGGGGGTGTTGCCCATTGTGACGGCAGCGATGACTTCACGCACGCGGCCCTCTCCCCCGGCCCGCCCCCAGCCGGCGGTGGGCGGGACGCGGGCACCTGCCTGCCCTGGGGAGCGGCGCGGGGCGGGGTTAGAGCGGCCACCTCCCGAGGCTTCAGGCGCACGGCAGCCCAAGGGACAGGACACGGCACAGCACACTAACCTGTATTACAAGTAGTGTGGCAGCGGGGCCAGGGCACTGCTCGTCCGCTTGTACTCGGCA
>JAVHNF010090766.1:0-10095 GCA_034783455.1 Micropsitta finschii
ACAAGTTAATTCTACATTAGGAAATGAAATCTGACAGTAGAAATTGGAAGAGTATTGAGCAAATATTTTTTAAAGAATGTAGGGGATAAATTTACATACATTATCTAATATAGGGAGAAGAATCAAGAAAACGATTGCAGGACATCTATACCAATTACAGCTAGTTTTGCTTTATACTGAAAGCCATGACATGGGGTGGTAAGGAAGAGCTCGAGCTTGTTGTTCTGACAATATGAGTCTTTTCTGGAAAAACATCCAGCTGCCTGTGTGCATATGGTCAGAAAGAGAAAAGATAAATCATTAGTGCTTCCATAGGATAGTCAGCCTCGGGATCTCCTACTGTTTTCAAACTTCAATTAATTCTTGCATTACTTTGGCAAGATAGAAAATAAAACAGTCTCTAGAGTGCCGCATCATCTGTAATGACAGTGTCTCCTCCGAGGCTGCATACCAAAACTGGTCCCAAGTTAGCTCCTGACACAGACTTTCTAACTGAGAGTTCTCACTGAGCTCCCACAGCAATAGCAAAGCAGAAGTCCTATAGATGTCTGGTTGCACTTTATCAAAAAAAGGCACAGAACCTACAGAAAGTGGCACATGAATAAACTGCTGTCAAGGCCACTGGCGTCTGCACTTGGAGATTCTGCTCCAGACTCCCTTATAAAATCTAATATTTTAAAGTGATTTAAAACTCTGGACTTTGGGTTTGAATTCCTCTGTAGAATACATAAAATTATCTGGTTTGTGGGATGGTGGTAAAGAAGATTGCATTTTTTTCATTGTCAGCTACCAAGAACTTTCTCAGGTGCGAGATCAGGCTATAAAGCTGTGGCTGTTATTTTATATTTAAAATGCTGTCAGAGCTAAAACAACCCACAAACCCCAAAGCCAAAAAAACCCAGTTGAAACCGTATTAGTATAACATTTATTGTTTGAGTTCCTTTCACCTCCTATACCCTTTCAAATCATCAGGGGCTCAGACTCTTGCTGATTAGCATTCAGACCTGATATTCATTATATTTTGAGGCTGAATTCCGACAGTAGGTGTACATGCAAGAATTATGAGCTTTGTTCTAATGAAGAATTGACTCCAGCTGCAACGTGTATGAAATACTCCCAATTCCTTACTCAACTAATCATAACATGCTTTGACAGAGCTGTGTTTCACAGGACTGAGATGTGGTCTTAGTACACCAAGACCTATAAAGCAAAGCAGTCCTGGTGGGGACCCATATATTTCAGACAAAGGTGGCTAAATATATCCCTTTTTGCTTGTCATAGATATTCCTGCACTCATGCCAGCTAATGCATAAAACAATGAAGCCACCAATATGATGTTTTCTGTAGAGCTGTATGATTGCATAACTTCTTCCTTGCTCTTATTTACACCATAGGGTTTTTTAATAGATCTTATTTTGCACTGCTGTTTTCCCTTAACTGCTTACTGACACAATAGCACAATATCTGTAATAAGTTAGGAGCTTTATCCAGATCGGATGGCACCTGGCAAGCAGCCCTGGAGTGAAGCAGTTTTCTGAGTGACAATGAGCAACATTTCTGTCGCACAGACCTCAGTCAAATCAGCTATTTTAGGCCTGTGGAATTTCCCACAGAAGCTTCCATCATTACACCTTACGTGGCTCCTGTAAGTACCAGTGTGGACTGGAGGGAAGGCAAGCCTTGATCTCGCCACGCATTGACCCACCATGAGCTAACCTTCTCAGTGGGAAAGACAAGATTTTATTCTGTGGTGGGATAGTCCCCTCTCTGTCTCTGCCTTTTCAACTGAAGTTGCTGCCAGGATCTTTTCCACAAAGCAGTTTTCATGTGAGTGCTGAGCACCATCATAGATGTTTCAGAATTAATAAATTGACCTGTTGGATTTGCTGTTGTCCTGTAAGCCAAAAGTCTGAACTCATCTAGAGCTACACTGTCCCTCCCCACTCCATTGCCTACAAGCTCATTTTCTAGGCTAATGCCTTCAAATGTAACTAATTAATAATTATTGCATTCTATTTATTTCCTCTTGCTTCTGTTTTACCTTTCAGAAATGTAGACGATGACAGCAGCACAAAGGGAAAGTAAATGTGCTTCTAGTGGAGCAGAGAAAGGCTAAATACCCTCTCTGCATTAACTTTCAGCGTTTACCTTCCAAGTTAAAACCTTTTGTATTGTTTGAAAAAGTGTGAAAACAGTGTTTAGGTTCCATTTCTGTCATCCTCTGCTACCATACCATGGAGAAGTTATGTACCCTTTCACTAAACGCATGGTCTTCATTACGACTGTCACTTAAGCAATTTAATGAATTTAATACAGTCACTCCTCTGTCACCTTGTTTAAAGAGAAAACTGGTTATAAGAGGAGCTGTTGCATCTGAGGTGCAAAAACTCTTTATGTTCTCTACTCTTTCTGCAGGAGTGAGGAGATTCAGGGTTTGTATGCTGCTCACCTAGGAGCTGGTGCTGTTTTGTACTCACAACAGCCAACCTAATGACTGAATAAGAGCCTTTCCTCAGAAGAGGTTAGTGTCCAAATACAGATGTTGTTAGTCTGTAATTAAAGCCACACCTTTTTGCAGAAGTATGGATTTAAACCTAAAAGTCACTAGTATTCAGGCCTTTGTAAAAGCCTAGGTAAGAGAACTTGGCAGCACTCATCTTCTGCATACACCACAGCTGCTTTCTCTTTAGGTTGCCACTGCTTGCAGAGGTTTTGGAAAGTATTTTGAATGTTGTTTTCATGTGTAGGCAACTGATAATGATTGCTTATACAAAATACATTAACAGAGATGTGTATTTCTAAGCCTGCTATGTAATCGTTGCTTAATCTTCTATTTTAAAGTGGGAATTCACTCAGGGAAGTTGTAATTTTCCTGTGTCTAGCAGAGACCAACCTTAATGTATGTGAGACATCTCCTTTCTAAGAAAGCAATTCTACCCTTAGTTTGTCACAATTTGATGATTAATTATTAGATACAATTTAAGTGGATGATTCCCTGGGGTGTCAGCAAGGTTTTCTCTGTGATATCTGCTGTCTCTTCTGTTTCTGCTTGTGTAATCTGTAGCGTATTTTCACCTATTTCTTCCTACTAATATATTCTTTAGCTGTGCCTCTTTAGGCAGGACACTTAAAGATGTGGAGGATGTGCCAGTGGGTTGGCAGAATCAGGTATTTGCACGATGATGTTTTTATGTTAATCTGAAGTTTGACAAGCATTCTATTTGTGTTTATTAGTATCTTTGTGCAATAAAACGTGTCTCTATGTATGTGCATATTCTTGGCTAAATGAAGTACAGAGTAAAGGTAAGAATGGTGTCAGGATTTTTTTAATGTAATGGGCAGTATTCTATAGCTAAAAAATATAAACATTTCCATTATAATGCACTACCAACTGAATAACCTACCGGGGGAGAGGCAGGTACATATATGTGCATTATGTTAGGAGATACGCCCCTGTGCCTCTTTTATATCAAGCTCAAGATAAAAATCAGTCCCCAAATTGCTAGCGTACAGGCACACAGCAATTGCTGTACTAAGTCAAAGCAGTCAAACCAGCGTAGGTGGGTTGAGATGCTGGAGAGGCAGGTAGTAGGTTTTCATAAAGGAGAAGTTCCCCAGTAACATAATGTTGAGATTTGGGAAAGAGCAGACTTTAATTAATTTATAGTCTGAAAGTAACTCCCCTGTAAACTAAACAGCAAAAGGCCTCCTGTGCCTGTGATAATTTCCATTGCTCATCCTTGAACATGTATCTATTTCCAGTACAGTTTCTTTAAGAAGGGGAAGTGAACAGAATATTTGTGATAATACAATACTACTTTACAGTAGTCTGATTACTGTTCCTGGTTCTGTTCCTTGGTGGTTACCAGGCAGGTGTAAGTGCCTTGGGATGCTGCACTCTGCAAGAATACAGATTTACAAGTAACGATTTCAAACTGCTGTTCAACCTTGGTTTCTTTAAATCACAACTTTCTGCCATTTGGCTCACCCTGCAGTCCCACAGGCTCATAGATGGGACAAGGAACAGGAGTGATTGGCTGGAAGCTATGCGGGAGGGAACAGTAAATGGAAGGAACACAAAGGGAAGGTAGTTCTTAAGCTGAGGAAACACGGAACCCTCTACAAACAAGCTTATTTCCTGATTAAGCTTTTCATGACACTAAATTATTCACCTGCCTAATCAGCCGCTTCAGTGATGTCAGAATGTTTCCCAAGTTCTTAATTAACATCAGTTAGGGAAAGAGACACATTACTGTGGATGAGGTGAGGGACAGAAACAGAAAGCTTGAAGGAGACAGCTGTGGCCAGAATTCCTGCTCTTGGGGAAGTCTCTGTTCCTGAAGGCTCTGAGGAACAAAAAGAGCAGCCTCAAGGAAATTTCACTGCCTAGTTAAGTATCAGTTGTTTGCTGAATGCTGATAGCTCCTGCTTGTTATTGAAGGCAATATGAGTGTAATTACACTTGTTACTGTGTGTTTTTTTCCCTTTCATATTCATCTTGAGTATAGCAGTGCTCACCTCTCCATTACTTGTTTACAAATTAATAATTGGGTGGGAATGGTCTAGTATGCACCCTTGTGAAAAATGGGCAAGTGGGAATAGTTGCTTGGATTTCACTATGCAGCTGTATTTAGGCCTATAAATCAATAAAATTATCTTCCATAAATTAAAATGTCAGCTTCCTGCTGGGCAGTTCTGGGTAGAGAAAAGTTTGGTCTCGATTCCAGCCTAGAAGTGTGGAAAAAATAAAGTGATGTTGAGGGAAGCAACCAACAAGAAATCTGAGAAACAAAACTAAGCTCCAGAGGACTCGGGGAGTACTGCCCTACTCATCAGCAGCATCTTTAAACAGACAGAACTTTGCAGGACAAGGGAACAGGAAGGTTGTGGAGAAGGTGGGGAAAAAGAGTAAAATGTTGATTTGGAAGAACTAATAGGCAGTGGGGACTTTTTTCCCCTGGGTCAGAGTTCATGGCCTATTAATCCCATGTCAGTATTCCTCCATTTGAGAGACATTCAGGCGTTTATTAGCTGCCACCTCTTGCTAGAAGATCTCACCTGATCAGAATTTGCAGTCTGTGCCCAGGAACCCTGGATTTTAGGCAACTCCAATTTATAATTCCCAAGGGATGAAGAGATTATTATTACGGCTGTACTTGGACCACAACTCAGATGTCTCCCCAAGGCTGGTGCAGCTGCTGGCCTCAGCCTGAAGATCTTTTACCCTAGACATTTCTCAGGTGCTGTCAGCATTCCTGGTTTTCATTGGATCACCTCTTTCAGCAGCTCCAGCGCCGTTTTTTGTCTGTTGGACAAAGTCAGTGAGTTATAGATTTCCTTTGCTGAATATTTTCACTGAGCCTTTACCCATGGAAGACAGGCTTGTCCTTGCCTCTCTGGTCTCACAAGGCTCTGTGCCTTCCCACTAGTGATCAGGATATTGCTTTCTGCATGCGAAACAAAAATGATCTCTCTGGCAAATGCAATTTTTAAGCAGGAATGCAAAAGCACCATTGCTTTAAAAATATGTCTGTGTAGTGGGTTTTGTGGGCTTCTTTTTTTAACCAAAACTCCTCAATTCTTGCATAATGTAGAGGCAAAGGAGCCCCAGCCTCTCTTCTGGCTCTTGAAAAAGGTAATTAGGAGAGGAAATGAAGAAAAGATGAAAAGAGGTTTGAGTGTGCAATGAGAAGGACCCTTATGTACATTTAGGTGTAGGAAAGGAAGCTTGTAGCAGTGGCCCAGGTCATGGTCACTTATATAAGAATAATTCTGTGTGACTTTTTATGAATCTTTCCCCTGTGCAGAAGTACAATGGCCTAATTTCCTACACTGCGCATTATAAATAAACGTCCTTCCCTGACAATCTATAGCCAAGCTGGAATGATCTTACCATGAACGGAGCTGTCTAGAAATGCTAAGGTGCATTTGAGCATTTGCAACCAGAGGAGGGAAACACCATCACCCCGGAAGAAGATACATCCAAACCCTGGGAGGGTTTCTTTTGGCCCAGGAATAGCTGCTGAGAAGGCCAGGGGAAGCCACTCCTTTTGTCATAGATTCCTTTTCCAACTTATGGCATAGCTGGGACATGGTTTAATTTATTTTGGATTCTCAGAGAGGCAACATCAAATGTATGGTACTTGTGTGCATGGAGGAGAAAAGGGGACAACCTCTGTTTCCCATTCAACTGCCCACTTCTATTGCTACAAAGAAACCCTCAGATGGCAAAAACACGTTAAAAAATTAATAAAAAAAGCTAGGAAGTGTTATTCAAAATGTAATTTTAACACATTCTGAAGGGCTTTTAAGGAGAAATCTGTATGGGGAGGGCTCTTATCTCTCTAAGGCTCCAGCTAATGTAGCTGGCTGCCCAGGGGAATGCCGGAGGGAAAGAAAATGGGAGAAATGATATTAAAAGGGTGGGAACGTTATTTTATAACTTAAAAAAAATATTTGTTTTCCCCAGAGTCTTTCAGGTTGGTTTGCTCTTCTGGCTGCTTTTGATCTGCCAATAGCAAAGCCCATCCCTGCAGTGATTGTGGAGTTCTGTCTGATATTCCCTGCGTGCCGTGAGCATGGGGATTTCATTTCATACATCATTTCCAGTGAATACCCTCAGTACAAAGCACAGAAGAAATTTCTCTCATACACACATGCATACACTCACGTCTGTGTGTGCACGCATACATGTGTATGTGTCCACATGAATCAAGTCGCGCTTGGCTGAGTGATACCCTGTACCTCTGGTTAAATTCATGTGATAAATTGAATTATCCTGTGTCTTTCACTGCCACACCTGCACTATTCTGCCTCCTAATCTCTCTCCCTGGATTTTTTCTAATGTTATGAACCTCTGAGAGTAGCTTCCAAAAGGTTGCCATTAAAACAACCAGAAAAAGCAACCAGCAGAGTAACATCTCTTTCTCCTTAAGTGGAAGCTACCTCTTCACTTCGGCCAAAAAAAAGTAAAACCAACTCAAGTTCCGGGACAGACAGGATATACAGAATGACCCATTTACAATCCATTATTTTGCAACCTAACAGGGTTAGAAAGGTATACTGGAAATGGAAGATTTCTAATGGGGCACAGTCAGGATTTTACGCCTGAGCTATCAGATCTCGATATATTGTTTTGTACTCTCTAGGGGTTTCTACAACAGCAGAAGTTTTGTTTCTTCAGCCTTTTGAGCTCTATTTAACTGGACTTGTGAAAACTAAAGGGAAAATTTCTTGCCAAGTGAATACACATTAAAATAAGGACATAAAAAAATCTACAAAAGCCCTTCAGAATTTGTGCATAGGGAACCAAATATGGTGCAAAGCAGCAGGAAAATTCTGCATCTCCTCTTGAGATTGTTTACATGTTCTTTCATTATCCGGAACTAATCTGGACATAACTCACAGTGAATATTCCCTCAAACCTAGTCTATCAAGACTTTCCTATGCTATTTTCAGGTACTTTGAAATCCCAAAGTAAGAAATTTCAATATAGGTGCAACATAAGTTTTCATTGTGCTGGGGTTTTCTCTATCCATTCTGCCTGGCCTTTCATTGTTTTTTTGCACCACAGAGTAAATGAATAGTAATATAATCCTAGCCTTTAGACACTAAGTAAGGTAGGAATATATAGACCATTGGGAACCAAGGACAAAGGACTGGAAGAAAACTCCTGTGTTACATACATCCTCAGAAACGTATGGCTCTGCCTCACCTAACCATTACAGAGGATGTAGGAGCTTCTGGTGAGCCAGTGTCACCCCTCTCCTGCAAGCAGCTGCCAGTATTTCCTGACACCATGGGTGGCCAAGGGGCACAGCACTTGTGCCACCCCTTGTGCCACTACTCTCCATGACTTTCAAAGGTGGTTTGTTGGGTTAGGAGAGTTGGCAGGGCTCAGAATTATATCTCCACCTTGTGAGCCTATGCCATCCCTGCCCATGTGAAGTTTTATCTATTCTCACTCGTATTTTAAGGAGATTGCCTCTCTATAGGCAGCATATTTTAATACCCAGCTTGTCTGTTTTAAGGAAAAAAAAATCATGGTATCTAACCTAAACTTTTTCTTCCTTTGTTTGAGGCTGCTGCTTCTTGTTCTACCTTCTTGTATTAATGTGAAGAATTCTCTTACTTCATTAAGCGCACTTCTACATAATAGTAATATCCCCAGCGAGTGATCTCTGTATAAATTCAGTTCCTCTGATATTTTCCCATGTTTTATACTCTGATCTCTGTATTACTTTGGTGGTTAACCTTGTATGTTCTCCAGTGTGGTATCTACATGCTAGGAGGACCATAAAGTGCCTTGGATGGCATCGTCCTAGATTTACATAGTTGCCATATCACTCTTCCAATTTTATACAAGTCTTCTTTTTAATTGCATAGAAGAATACCACTGCTGTAATTGTGTTACAGCACAAGTGTAAGTTTCACAGAGTAACTAGCATAACAGTCTCAAGCTCTGTCATTGGTTTCTAAATAGCTCATCTTCAGCTATATCTCTTTTATTTACCCTCCCAGAGTATTATATTTGTTGGAAACCCCATTCAAAGTGCTTATGGACATAATCTTGTTGTATTTTCTGAGTTATCCCTTTTTTGATCACGGGACTTATACGTGCAGCATTTCTGGGGTGCCGTGAAATATAAACCTGCAAAGCAAGAGCACAATTATAAGACAAGTGACCCTGATTGAAAGGGTGCCTGTGAAAACTGATTACACAACAAATTGCCCATATGCACAGTCTTGGAACAAGAACATTTCTAAGCTCATTTGTGGGCTGATGTTGCCATTTAATGCAGTTTCCGACAAATCATTCATAAAATTAATGGTCACAACTGATGCTTGTTTCTTTCAAGCTCTTCTATAAAAAATAGTTCTTCCATTGATTCAGGAAGATTTGTAACAGAATGAGTGTTATCTGAAGAAAAATTGAATGAGATAATCTTCACACCACTGCAGATACTTGGGCTACCGGTAGAATTGCGGGTTACTGTATAATTTTGCTCTTGACAATCCACCTGTCAGGTTTTCTGTTATTGATGTAGCTTTGTCCTGTAGCTTTGACAAAAATGTTCATAAAGGATCCTGTCACTTGTCTCCCCACTAAATGTCCCTGAAAGGATGTTGCTTGCTCTGTGGACAGTGGTTTGAGGAGGGATAGCCTTGGCTTTTTCTTCAATATCTCTGCTGCAGGTCGTGGACCCAGGATAACTTTTTATACCCTCAAAAAAACAGGACTCACAGTTCATGTGGCCTATGTCCCAGGAGCAGAAGCGCCATTTCTAATTTCCCATACCCCAGATACCTTCTTTTCCAGAACTCAAGTTTTGTGGTGACTCTGGGTTCGAAATTAACCTCTTCGGTTAATAGTAGAATTGCCGAGAGACTTTACCAAAGGTTTCAGAAACCGATTACTATTTACTCTGACTAACAGAACGAATGTTCAATTCTAATGAAATAAATACCAGGTAGTGTTTGTTTCCTCATCCCTCTGGGTTTCTTTCCAGCCTAGGCTAGATGTCATTTAGACAAATTTCTTCCCTTTTCTTTTGGATAGATAGTCATAGAAAGTCATAGAAATCTATCTCCCTCCTTAGTAGATAGTATGCTTCTCCTTGAGATAGTTTTGGAGTTTAAAACTTCTCTCTGAAAGCACATCCCTCAGGCACTTTTTCTTTTCTAAACAAGGGTGTCTGCAACCTCTCCCTGAGGCTCTCAGGCTTTGGTTTCACAGTGTTGGTCACCAGTATTAGCTTAACCCACACCCTCTGCCTCCAACCACCATCTCTTACTCACCCTGCAAATGGTGCTATTTTTCAGATGTCCTGGCACAATTGCTTGTGGGACAGAGCTTTGAACTGTATCAGAAAAATCACCCAGCTTTTAAGTCATATAGCTGCACCCCCTATCCCCCAAATAATAGTACTAAAACAGCCCCAAGCTTGATGCCTTTTAAAACCAAATATTAACAATTAATCAGTCTATGTTTTATGAAGATTTTATAGTCAAAACACAAATATTCACCAGGAAGGTTCAAGAAAATCAATGGATTATGGAAGGAGGGGCTAGCCACTTGGGAGGAATATAGGACAG
>JAVHNF010090786.1:0-12977 GCA_034783455.1 Micropsitta finschii
CAATATAATAATTGCAGAGTTCCTGTATTTTAAGCAGTTTGGAATCAGAGGTATAGAAGATGTTTTGAAAGTTATGTCAGTCTCAATATATAGAAAGCTTACGGATAACTAAAAGCTGCCTTTCATCTGAGATATTTTATCCCTAGATCTTTATTCTGTTCTGTTCAAAAGGGAGGCTTAATGACAGATTCTTTTTCAGATACATGTACTATATAGTTTCAGATCTTAGTATTTTATCTACTATAAAAGAGTGTTGGCACTATCTGTTAGGTGTGAGATGAGAACATGCTGACAGATCTTTAGAGAAAGAACTACACTGATATCTTTTAAAGTCAGGATTGCAGCGTATAGCTTTCTGTAATTTTAATGAGAATTTCTGTGTATGTGTGAATACTTCTTATTTTTTGCCTATGCCATCAATATTAACCATTGTCTTGCATCCTGACCTGTTTATGTGAGTGAATTTATTACAGGCCAGAAAACCAGGATTATACTAAATCCATTTACAGCAGTGTATGCATTTTAGGTTTTGTTTCCTCTCAGCAGTAAAGATAAATACTAAAGCTGTAAATGTTATTTAAACAGTCAGATATATTGTCCAATAAATTAAGACGTAGTTTTAACCATTTGCTTCAAATGATGTTAATCAGCTCTTGGACAGCACCTAAAAATGCAAATGTAGTCAAGAATTAATCTAGATAATGGAGAAATACAATTACGAGAACATAAAATAGGTTACACTGGACAAAAGGAAATTCAGTGGAAAGCAGATTCCTGGCCTTGTGTCAGCTATACGTAACAGCCCTACACAAATTCTGCTGGTATGTGCTCATGTTAGTTAATGTAGCCATAGCTTGTGTGTCTGCATTCGCAGCACAGTTATTGTATTACCTAAGTAATTAATCCATAGAGAATCAGAGGCTGACTGTGGTTTATTTCCTAATACTAATCCCTCCCAACTGCAAGCTTGCAAGCGTTATAATCATGGAAAAGCATGGGTTGGAAAAGCAAGGCTGAGGTCTGGGGTGCTAAAGAGTTGATTGTTTAGATCATTCAAGTAGTCACTGATGGAACTGATGGAAAAAAATCCATGTCTCATGAGTTTGTTGGTCTTTTCACAAAAGGAAGTGCATGTTAAGGTTTCTAAAATGGCAGTTTTCAAATTTATTTTGTTATTCAATCTTTTTGTAGCAGTAATAATTTTCGATGTGGCTAATTAACCACCTCCTTTGCACTCTCACAAGGACCTAACTTGTTTGACAGCAGAAATTTTTTGTTAGTGTCAAAATATTTGTTTTCCAAACTTGATCTTAAAAATCAGTCATAACCACATCCAGATCTTTAGCATGAATGTTTTTGACTTATTTAATTGATCTGATCTTCTTTTACTCTCCTTAATGAAGGAACTGGCAAGAAAATATCCTCCTTTGCAGTGAGTCTCAGCCAGGGGTAACAGCAACATCTATGAGTTTTAACCCTATGAATTGGCAACAACTCTGTCTTGTTAATGAGAGCAATGTTACTGTCTGGCATATTGAAAGGAATAATGATGAACATCATCTGAAGCAAAAGTAAGTGGAAGACCCTTTAGGTTAGGAGAAAAATCTAGTAGTTTATTTTAATAACTAAAACTAGCAGCCTGTATCTGTTTGCAAAGAATTTAATCCAATTTAGTTCACCAAGCAGTTGTAATCAGTAACTGCTAAATCACCACCAGTGTGGATCTATCTGGTAAGTCAAGTTAATTGAATTTATGATTTAATTTCTTAGGACTCACATGTCCAGATTATACACATCATGAAGCTAATACTAATCAACTGACTTGGCAGCCTCCATCAAAAGCTGCTTAAATGAATAAAGGTAGTACCTGGACTACTTTCCTGCAAGTGGCTATGTTGAGTATTGCTTTTGTAGCTATGAAATCACCACATCTGGATCAAGTTTCTTCCCAGTAGGCATAGTTAACCAATATGCTGTTTTATTCGCAAATTGTACCAAAAGCAGTATCAATTTTCTGTGTGATTTCCACCTTGTGTGGCCAATTTACTGGTGACTCTGTCAATGCAATTCGATGAGCACAGCAAACCTAGAATTTATTTATGCAATAAATTGGTTGGTATAGAACTCATATGTTAACTATGAATATATTGCCAACTATTGCCATATACTAGTGAAAGTATAGACAAGGCCTTAATTTGAGATCTGAGAAGAATACTGAAGGGGTTTTTGCCTCTTTCCAGTGTAGAGTACACATGTGAAAATAAATGTATTCTCCTTTCCTTTTCCTCACTTTTCATTCCATTCAGTAGAGGCATTGTAACAGCTACTCATACACCAATTTCTGGATTACAGCAGGCAAATAATGTTACTAATTTTTCATCATCATTAAACTTTCTGCAAGTAAACATTAAGCAGGAATCCTCGCAGCATATGCAAGTTAAGTGTGTGACTTTACTAATCCTGGTCAATAAGGAAACAATAACATAGAATGGTTGTTTATACAAGGCAACAAAAAAATAATGAGCTAGAACATGGCAATCTGTTTCTGTACATTAGGAACATTCCTCTTTTGTAGTAGCCTTACTATTACTTTTCAGTAAAATGGTGTGTGCTGTGTGAAGTGATTGTCTACAACAGTCCTTCATTACTCTCACAGAAGCAAATCCCCTTAAAAGAGATGGTGTCTCAAACTTTGATAATCTGCTTCTCAGTTTTATATCAACATTTACTATTCATATTATTTCTTCTCCTCAGACTGTGTCTCTTTCTTTTTCACAGCCCTGTGAAACTCCCTGATGCACAAGGGTCAGTGAGTCATCATACGGATTTGTTTTTCCCGATTTCTTATGATGAAGACCCTTACTATGGCCCTCTTTTACCAGTTTCAGCCATTGCTGGACTGAAAGGAGATGAAGCAGAAACATTCATGGTAATTATTAGGGGTTTTTTTCCTTTTTACTATTCCAAGTCATTATACCTTTTTATGCAAATAGGTGTTAATAATTTAATGTTTGTTAAACAGGTGCAACCCAGTAAACAGATCTGTTGTCTCAATAATACTTTTTAAATCCATTTTGACAGGAGACTTAGAAGTCATGCTGCTACTGCGCAGGCCCTAGCATAGTCATATATGTGTGCAGTGGAGGCACTAATCTGTATCCCAGAAGCAGTATAAGCATGTCAGCATTTAATCATGCCCAAGCTAATGTGCCCTGCCGAAACCCTGAAAACCTATTCCCATGCTAAACTGATAGTAACCTTCAGGTATCTTTACTTCCCTTTGGGATTTGTTTTCTTTCTGGCTGAAATGTCACAAGCTATGGAAACATGGGAGGCTTTGTTCCGGACAGCAACCTCTGCTTCTGAAATACACTCCAATACCACTGTCAGTGTTGGGCTTGCCTGTTCGTCTCACTTTGTATTTGATCATTTACTTGTTAGCTTCCCTTGAGATGCCTCTTTTGAGAGGCCTTAAAGCTGTTCCTCCTTTGAAATTTACTGTCACTTGATTATCAGCCAGAAGCATCTGTCAGTGTAAAAACATTCAAGATGCAAATCTGGGATTCTCTTCTCCGATTAATACCATCAATTTCTATGTGGTGACTTATGTAAGAGATGACCAAACTACCATGTGTAAGATGTTACTGGCATTAAACTATGTCTTTTCGTTTGATAAATGTGAGTTCTGTATTATCAGATTAGTATACCACAGGTTTCTGCCATAAACTTTTCTTATAAAGCAAAATAAAAAATGAAAACAGGGAATGATGCTTTCCTGACCTCATCATCTTTTCATAGCTTCATGCATTCAGATTTCACAGAGGTTTTTCACTGTGTACCTGCTGATGCCCCTGGTTTCCAGCACAATCAGTAACTACAAACAAACATCATCTACTGATTCTGTTTACACATGAGCTGCTTTTATTTCTGGTAGCCTAGAACATGGAAAATGAAAATGCTCATTAGGGGCATTTCCGTTTTCTTCTGCCTTGCTGCCTCTTGTATTATGTACAGATGGTGAACTGCAAAACCCACTTTGTTCTTTAGCCTGTAAAGTGAATTACAAGAGGTATTGGGAAAAAACCCACAACTACCATGTTAGGTCTCTGAGGCTTAATAAATTTTTTTCTGTCTTTGAATGGACGCTGTTCCATTCAGAAGTGCTAGGTTCTTCTGCTTGAACTTGCAGAATCATGTCATGAACTTTTCTATATGGAAAGTCTGTGCTCTCAACCATACTTGGTTGAAAAGGTTGGACAGGAACTTGAGCAACCTCATCTTGTGGGAGGTATCCCTGCCGATGGCAGGAAGGTTGGAACTAGGTGATCTTAAGGTCCTTTCCAACCCAAACCATTCTATGATTCTACACTAGAAACTACTATAAGGACTTTGCATTCCTAACTGCCTTCAGAGAAACCTAGGTTTGTTTTTAGCACCTTCAAGATGATCATGTTCTCCTTAGAAATATTCTTAGAGTAAGAGCAGATTGTTCTACTAGTCTTTGATGAAGATTTCATTTTCTTTCAAGTTACATGATAAATATTTTGGGAGTTATTTACTGTCCAAATTCCCTAGGTGGGTGTATTTAGGTTGAGAATATTGACAAGGTAATGAACAACAGGTTCTTTAGGAAGGAAAGAATTTAGGTTGTTTTGTTTTGGTTTGTTTCAGAAATACATTCTCCTGTTGTTCCTTTTGTTCTTGTGGTGCTGTGTTGTTCCCTGTAAGTTGTGAGGTGCTACACTTACTGTTTAGCACTAGGAGAGGCTGAACCAATTTTTTGCATGTTTTTACCTTGCTCCAGACTATAATAGCTAATTTTTTGCAGGACTTGCATTTATTGTGCCTTACAGCACTGACTCTCCCCTCCATGCATGCCTATATACCTGTGTTCCATCACTAATCTAGCAGAAAAACTGAGCCACCACTAGGTCTTGTAACCCCCACATTGGGGAGGAGTCATACGCATATGTCTTATCAGGTCAAACACCCTCTTCCAGCACCGCAGCACTGAACATACGGCTTTGGCAAAGCAGTTCCCACACAAGTTGATGAGAATATACTTGCTGGAGAAGATACTCCTTTGAAATACTGTTTTATCAAGACCCTTGTGTTTAAAAGTGTCTAATGCAGCAACTTTGAGAGAGGTTGAAATGACTGAACTTGCTGTGTTCCTTAGATATCCATATATCTTCAGATTACAGTTGCTGTAATGGACAAGGCTGTTCATTATAGAGCCGCTGTAACTACTGTTCTTCATTGTCTCTGTACATTGACAGGCTGCTGTGGCAGATCTATCAATAGTTATTAGCACTAATGATTTGTGTACCATTACAGCTGTCCATGAGCAGTTGTCTGGCTCTGGTCTAAAATCTGTGCCTCGACATTTGTCAAGGAAAATAACCTTTGAGTTATTTTCCTCTCTCCTATCATCAATGTTTTTTCAATTAATAAGAGACATCCAGCTTCTCCTGTGGTGGTTCATGACGTGCATTCAGCTGAATGTGGTTGGAATGGTATTATGGCCTGACAAAGCTCTGCCTATCTCCATAGTATTTGACAGAAGGGTTTTTGTTCTTCATCACAATATCTGAGTCAGTTGAGATTAATGTTTTCCTTATTGATGTGAGCATCCAAAGTGGAGAACCATTTATTTAGGCTATTATTGAAAGGAGCTGTCCTCAGCCTATATTACATCATCCTTGGAGGCTGTAGCTCAGTCCTAAGGGATGCACGAGAGGCAGGTAAGAAAAGCGAGCCCATTGCCAGTGCTGTTGTTTGCTTCCTTGAAATGTGTTAGGGTTCCATAGTCTGGAACAAGGTTCTGAGACTGGGTACATACCAAGGTGTAACCACAACGGGGCAGCAGAGTGAAAGGAATTGAAATCTCCTACTGCTTTCAGTCCTTTTTTTTCTTGAATTAGATTGATTTAGTTTTGTTTCAATATTCCTTACAATTGGCACCTGAGTTTTCTTTCCCATGCTTTACCATGACAAGCCCACTTAACTCCCATTCTTTCCCAGGACCATTTTATTACAGTTGTGTTTTTATAAAACTTTTCATGACAAGAATCCATAATGGATATTTTTTCCCTTGGAGAAACTATCTCCAGACATAGACTTTTTTGGAAAACGTTCTTGTTTCTCAAGTTACAAGCCTCAGTGAACAAATGACTGAATAAAGGAAGGCTGATGTTGTACAAGTGGTCAAACTCTTTAAGTTAATGATCTTTTTTTTGCCTTAAAATGTATGTAACTGCTTGTACAGATACTTGCCAATTGTTGATTGAATTTGTTTCTTTTTGTGCTGCAGCCTAGAAATTGTATTAAGCCTTTACTGCATCCCACTGCCCACTGCTGGTCTGCAACCTCAGAAGTTTATGTGGGCTGCAAAGAAGGATATGTTTTGGCAATTGATGCTGAGACATGCGGTGTTTCTGTTCTTCAACAAAAACCTCTGCCTGGTAAGAAATAGCTGCATTGTGTGTTTTATGCAGGTAGTGAGGAAGGTGGATTTTTTGCTTTCTTCTGTTCTTCTATTGCGTACCTTACAGAAATTGTAAAGCTATATTGTAGAACCATATTTCTCTTATTAGTATGATAAGCATTTGAAATATCTTTTGAACCTCTACTTGGGTTTCTTTTTGGCTTTCATTTTTATCAAAATGGATAAAATGAACAATATTTCTAGGAGTCCAGATCTTACTAACCAATCCTATGAGATTAATGTTAAATTATTAATATATCAGCTATACACAGTCTTTTTACTATTAGATAAGTACCAAGACTTTATTTTATTTTGCATGAAATATTGGATTGTCCTCATTTGGTGTGTTAGATGATGTTAGAACAAATCTTTGAAGACTAATTATTAGTCTTCAAACAACAATGCTGAATTTAAGGTAATGCTGCTTAACAGAATGCCACATGCTACCCTTCTGAACCCATTAAGAGCACTCCCAAGATGGATGACAGTGAGACACAGCTGACATAAAATGTTTTGGCAGTGGCAGCCTGTACCTATCATCCTTTGCAGGGATGGAAGGTGTCAGTCCAACTGTGTACATGAAGCTCACTGGTTCAGTCAGGTCTAAGAGGAGTATTGGAATATGATTCTCCCTGGCACTACAACTGGGTAATATCCTGGTTTAGACCATCATAGAACTGTTTCTCTAATAAACACTGAATCAGACTGGATATTAGGAAAAAATTCTTCACCAAAGAGGTTGTCAAGTACTGGAACGCTGCCCAGGGAAGTGGTGGAGTCACCATCCCTGGAGGTATTTAAAAAACCTGTAGATGTGGCACTTAGGGACATGGCTTAGTGATAGACTTGACAGTGTTAGGTTTATGGTGGGACTCACTTATCTTAAAGGTCCTTTTCAACCTAATGGCTCTATGATTCTATTATAGACAGGCTGGTGATAATTTGTTTTCTTGTTTTGTCATGTAATACATGGGCTTTTAAGCTGCAGCAAGTTTCCCTGACATTCCCAAAGTGCTGTAATAGTTAACACAGAAATGGAAGGTTGCTCTTAAAAATACCCCAACAAACCAGCATTATTTCTCTGCTTTTGAAATTATCAAAGTTTTAAGCTTACCAAATCAAGAGCTGGAAATCATCAACAAATAAAAAGCTGAAGTGTGACCAGAAATGTTTTTGGCACTTCAGTGGAAAGAAACAAGAATATTTGCCATCTGGGCTTTTCATTGACCTGTATATTCTTTGAGTCTTGTCCTAAAACTGTCTAACAAACACAACTGTCTGTATTCATATTATAATGAACCTTCTGCTTAATATAAAGCATACTGCAACCTGTATCTGTTTAGCAGAATGCTTAAGTGCATGCTCAGAATCACAGAATCACAGAATCCCAGCATTAAGCACATGCTAAATTCCTATTATGGTGTTGCAAACAGAACTGTAAGTGGCCACAACATTTCACTTGGGCATTTTTATGCGGTTTACAGAAGTTTCCTTTGTAAGTACATCAAATAAAAATACCAAACCCATGGTTAGAAATAAGAATACCAGCACTTAGCACTAGAAGATATATAAATCTGCATCTGTACCACTCTCCATGCCAAGTATTGCTATCCCCTTTTACAGCTGTAAGCTCAATCAGAGAAAGATTGTGCCTGCTCAGAAATGGTGGATGTTGGGGAAGATTCAGTGTACTGGAACTGCGCTATTGTTTGGTAGACTGGGATACAGCTGATTTGTACTGCAATATTGACATATAAACAAGGTTGATGTTATAAGTTGTTTTCTCTTGTGCAGATCACCTGCGTAAAATGTCAGACGTGGTATCGTATGTTCATAAAGAAGTACAGAGAAAGAAAGGTATTTCCACTTTCAAATTAGGCTAATAGCACCACTGATGTCTATGTCTGGGAGTAATACGAGAGTACAGCTGGAAGCCACTGGGTAGAAAAACTGCTCACACTGGCCTCTGTAAGACACATTGATGGCAATTTTTTATATGTTTACATGACAAATGATTAATAGCTTTAGTGCTAATAGACAGCCAAATGAATAGCCTCAGGAAAAACAGTGGCAGTGAAATAATTTCTCTTAATTCTAAATTACATTGGAATAAGGATGCTAGAATAGGTTCCCTACTGCTTAGTTTTAGTAACATTTTTTTAGAACTGCAATCACTGAAATTTAGTTGAGTTAGTATTTAGGGAGTTGTTTCAAACACTGTTTTGGGCTCCACGGTAGAAAAAAGATACTCACATAATGGAAGAAGTTCAGCACAGGGCCACAAAGATTATTGCAGAATCTCAGTACCCAGCACACAAAGGTAGGCTGAGGGATCCATGTTTGTTCAGCCTGAAGAAACAGAAATGGGGGATTTTACTATTGCTTTACCTACTTAATGAAAGGTTAGAGAGAAGATGGAAGCAGACAGGCAAAGGACAATGGAAATTCTAGATAGATACTAGGAATAAAAACACTTTCACAGTGAAGGTAGTCAGACACTGGGACAAGTTGCCCTGAGAAGCTATGAAAATTCCACTCTTCAATATATTCAAACGTCAGCTGCATGTGACTCTGGACAACATGATCTAACTTTGAAGTTGGCTCTGAGTTTGAAGTTGGCTCTGTGCTGATCATGAGATTGGATCAGAGGACTTCTAGGATCCCTTCCAACATAAATGATTCTGTTATTGATCGACTTTAATGTGGCTATTTAGCAGCCTTTAAAAAAGTCAAATGATTTCTCAGATTTCTAGTTCACCACAGTAGTACTGTCACTTCAAATTATGTATACCAACCTTCTGCTTCATTATCATAGCAGAAGTCCAAAGAATATTTAGCCCACAAAGCCTTTTTATTCACAAATAGTAAATCTCAGTTTTGAAGTTGAGACACATTGTTGCAATAAATCAAATTTGATGTTTTATGTTGGTTTTGTGCTCTCAGGTGATAAACCAACGGATCTGCAAAAACCAGTTTTATTTGGTATGGCGTTTTGTAACGAGGGACTGTACACGGCTGGAAGTGTAAGGCATCTTTTATGCTTTTTATCTTACTGTGTGAAAATCAAAGAATGTTCAAATGGAGTATATTTGCAGATTTCACTGCAAAGACAAGAGTTAGAAAACAGTGGAGGGCTGCAGAACTATAAGGATTCTCTCTGATGTTGTATGTATTTTCTTTGTAAGACTTAAGGCAAGAAATTGGAAGGGAGCAGGGTGGGAATGGATTCTATTTTTGTGGTCAAAGAAGCAATAAAAGAGGACAATCTTTCTTTTAGTAAAAGATAAGGAGTATTCTAGAGGAACAGAAAAGGAGGATGAACAAAAACCAAGAGAGAAAATGGCTGAGGGAACTGCCAAATTGTTTTGTTCAACTCTTAATACTTAACCCAAACTGACAATACCATTGTACATTTCTGCTTAAGAGTGGGACAAATTCTCATACTGTCTCAAAAAAAATCAATATGAAATCTGAAGAATTAACTGAAGAAAGAGTCTGTTTTTATCAGGCATGGACTGTTACTAAGACTTGTATTAAAGAATACCTTCATTTTTCAGTAGATTTATTACCCAGGGTAAAACCACACTGGATTTAAATACACTAAAGTCAAATGAGTCTGTTAGTGATGGGATACAGTTAAACACTGTTAGTTTAGAGATTTTACAGAACTTCTTGCAGTTCAGTTTGCCAGAGAAATGACCTAGGCCTCATGTGGTTTTGTATTTTTCTGCACAGGAGGGCATTTTGTTCTTTTATCAAATCAAAGGTCTGCAGTATGAGATGAAAATCTATGCTGATATCTTACAACCCATATCCAGCCTCATATTCTCCCCTGATTACACCATACTTCTGCTTGTCACTGACCAGGTATAGCATTTGAGATAATGGCATGACATAATGGGATGTTCCTGTGATGCTATATGTGTATGCTGATATCATTAGAATGAAATGCCTGTAATGTAATCACACAAGTCACAAAATATATCAGAGGCGAAAACAGCTTGTGTTTTTTAATGAAAGATTGGAAAGGCTTTTAATGAAGCATAGAACATTTGTCTCCTACAGGTGGTGAATTATATAGTACCTAATGCTGAGATTTCCCACATAAACACTTGTGTGTGTACAGTGGAGTAACTCTAGGGTCTGCAGTGTGTTCAGGTCACACTGGACCAACTGAGCATGAGCTCTAGGCTTGATGTGTGCCTGCCCAGTAAGAAAAGAGTAGCTTGTGTAAGTCAGACCTGCTGTAGAGCTGTTCTGTTCACATACCTGAATTTGTCTGGCAACCCAGTCTAAGATCCTTCTTTGACCATCTTGATGTAAAGGAACTTACGGAAGGGTCCCAAATCGTGAAATTCTACCTTTCTTGCAGGCCTTTAATCATTGAAATTGGCATTTTTAAAGCTCTTAAAATGTTTTTTTGTGCATGTCAGGAGGTTCTGTATTCAGGACAGCAGTGCAATGATAACTTCAGTCACACTGATTTCATTCTCCTTTTGTAAAATAAGATGATCTAAAATATTTGTTAATGTTAGTTATGAATTGTTTCTAAGAGGCTTTGATATCTTTAGATAAAAATATCTCTTAAAGCTTAAGCTTTATGATATGTATTTTATATTGGTTTAGAATATTTATTGATTCCTGGAGTGACATGAAATAGAGTGGGTTTAAATTATTTTATTAAAGCAATTTTGAGAAGAAGAACTTCTTGAAAAATTTGACTGGCTAGATGACTGTAAAATGAACTAACCTGATCTTCAGCTGGCGTCAATTAATATAATCCATTGATTTAATCAGAATTCTGCTGGGCACTTTTTACTTCAGTTTAGAGTCAAATATAAAACTTTAAAGAGTGAAGCTTAGAAAGATGGCTATTTTTTTGTTGAAGTCTTAAGAAGGTCTTAATGAAAACTTTTGTAGGCCAGTGATGAATTATTTCTCTTTTTTTCAGGGGACACTCTATACTTACAAACCTGCACATAGTGGAGAAGCTGTCAAACTCCTGGACACATGCAGAAGTTGTTTTCTGGCAGCTGATTTTCTTCCAGGGAACAAGTACTGTGTGGTAAGAAACAGTATTCTGTTTTATATATAATAGTGGCTTTTTTCAGGTAACCAGTATGTTGCTAAGGTCCACAATCTAAAGCGTTGCAGAGATTGGGACTGTTCTGATATTTGTTACAGAAGTAAATGGCGTTAATTCAGGTATGGCCTATAAAGGGGTCAGAACTTGCCCTTGAATGCAGGGTAGATAATTCATAGGTTGCTAAAATGTCATATTGGTTCTGCTGCTGATTTGTGTGACTCACTATGTTCAGGAACATAGCTGAGCAAAAGGTGGATTCAATTCAGGAAATAGATGTTGGAACAAGAAATTCCTACTTATCTTTTCAGCCGTCAGCACAAATTGCACCAGCCTGAGAGATGCCTCTGTCCTGGGTCCAGGGACAAAAAAGGTCTTACTCATCTGTCCATTATGAGAAATTCCTTGCTTTCCTCCTATGTCTTTGACTCCTGTCAGACATATTTTAGCCAGCAGTTCATCTCCAGGCCATTAATTCTTCAAGTAGCCAGCCCGGGAACCTAGAGTCTTAATCAATTAGGTTTGCTGAATCTGTTTGTTGTTAACATGGGAATGATAGATTTTACCTAACTCTCAATGAGCAATGTGAGGGTTGATTGATCTCTAGCTATACTTTACTATGGAATTAGAAAAATGCCTGTATACAAGAACTCAAGCTCCATTATGATATATATCTTTTTTCATGTGGGAAAACGAGATCTGTTAAGTGCTTTCTTATGCAAAGAAAATTATAAACAGGTTTTTCTATTGCTGACTGAATGGTGGAAGTGCTAATATTGATCAAGCTTACTTACATGTTTTGTCCTAGACTGTCTCATTCTGCTTAAAGACCATTCCTGCAACCTGCAACAATTAACAAAAAATGTTATATGTTTTCCTTAGGCAGGTGCATCTTGCAGCAGCTGGACTTAATGGGAAAGCAAGATAATTGCAAGCAAACCTAGTGGCCTTTGATCTGCTATGCTCAGACATCAGCTGAATTTATATTCTATAGGAGATCACCAGTCATTTCCAGGCTATTTGTTTATTCCACCCTCCTTTGACTATGTTTTCTCTCTTCAACAGTCTGTAACAATGTCAGGTGAAGTACAAGTTTGGTTGCTGAAAGATGGAACTGGCCTCAGCAAGCTAAACCTTAATGTTCAGGTAGATGTAACCAGGAGCTTATATAGTGACTGATACTTAAAGTTTTCTCTAATAATTTTCAGTTCATAGCATAATATTCCACAGACCTCACTTGGCGTATTGTGTGCAGTTCTGGTGTCCTCAACATATAAAGGACATGGAACTGTTGGACCAAGTCCAGAGGAGGGCCACGAGGATGATCAGAGGGCTGGAGCACCTCCTGTATGAAGATAGGCTGAGAAAGTTGGGGCTGTTCAGCCTGGAGAAGAGAAGGCTGCGTGG
>JAVHNF010090802.1:31086-44970 GCA_034783455.1 Micropsitta finschii
TCCAGAGGAGGGCCACGAGGATGATCAGGGGACTGGAGCACCTCCTGTATGAAGATAGGCTGAGAAAGTTGGGGCTGCTCAGCCTGGAGAAGAGAAGGCTGTGTGGAGACCTGGAATCTGTATCCAGAGAAGATAAGTGCCTGATGGTCACACAAATCAGCAGGTGCAGCCTCTTGGAATGGAAGAATTTATGTGCTGTGTGGCTTGCAGGAAATCATTGGGTAGCGTTTTAACAGACCCAGCACATCTGGATTGGAAGTTGGGAGTATTTGCATGATTGTGACCTCTTTGAGGATAAATCTAAATAAAAAGGCTTTCCCAGCTAATAATGTGACATGTAATTGCCCAGAGTTGAAGGACTTTTTCAGTTAAGCTTGGGGAATGTTTTTAGTAAAAAAAGTAAATTAGAATTAGGTATTCTTTAAGAACAGTGCATTATATGAAAAGAACTGTAATTCTGCCTTCAGGAAAGAGGCATCTGCATGAAAGCTGATTGTTGTTCTGTTGTGAAGACAATATTAGGAACAGAAAAGTAAAAGCAGTGTTTAAGGGACAGTGGGGTGCACTTAATATAAATGAGAAATGAAGTGCAGAAAACTGGAAATGAAAAGGAAAACGTAAAATTATCCTTGGCTGCTGTCTTCAAGGACGAGAGAGAATTTAAACATCCTGCTTGAAACAGAAAAAGAGTTGTATAAGGCCTCTTTGAAATGGAAATGGTGCAATTGTTAGTGATGATGAAAATAAGTAGAAGCCTTTAGTGAGTGGTTCTGATCTGTGTTTGGATGACAGCAGAATAATACACTAGAATCACAGGAGGATAATGAATTAATGTCTAAATTATTAGGCCTCAAGAAGTAAGTATTATAAAGCACTGACTAGTAATAAGCTTTTTAGAAAGTACATGTTCAGATAACTTGCAGACAAGAGCCCCAGCAGCGGTGTTAAGAAGATAGGTGGTTTGCAGATGGCAGGTTTTAATACTGGGAAAATCTGGGACACTGGATTTTTGGCTGGCGTTTCAATATGCCAAAAGGGATTAGTCAAGAAAAAAAACTATATGGGAGTTTAGAGTGAAGAACTTTTCCTCTGGCTCCTTCATTCTCTGTGGCTGTAGGGATGAGCTATTGAGGGGGATTATCCTTCTGTGTACCTGCTGGATTTAAGGCCCTGACTCTTGTGGGCCAGAATTGACACTTCAGCTCCTTTAGGAATAGGTTGTTCATAGCTATTGAATCAAAATAGAAAATAAATGAAAAGGCTCTGGGTCAAAAAAGGCCACAGTGTGCTGCTTGTTTGAGAGGCAGGTGAGCTGGCTGAGATTCAAAGCCATCATCCCCCAAAGTAGTATCAAGTTTGGATTAAGTGTCAGTGGGAGGTGGTAGCCGGGTGGTTATTCTTGGATATTCTGTTCATTGGTGAGTTAAGCTCCTGCTTAAGTTATGAACTGATTTCCTTTGAAAACGTTCTGAATGATGGTGCAGATGCTGAAGCTATAATTCCTCTTTTGATGGGCTGGGAAAGGAGAGTGGGGTCTGTACAGCTTCGAGCCTCTCTGCTAAAGAAAAGGTGTGCTCGCTGTTGTGCTTTTGTGCATACCATGGCCCTGTCCAGCTGCAGGGCCTGGGTACTCTGGAGAGAGCATGCTTGGGAGCTGAGGGAATTCTCCCACCTTTGCACGTGCTTCAGAAAAGGAGTTATAAGAACGATAGGCAGGTCTTTCTATGTGCTGGCTGTGCCTCCACAGGGACATGTTACAGCTGTTTACCTGCCATGGGCTCAAGGCCTGGATGAGGTATGAAAGCCCAGAGTACTCCTACATAACAAATTGCAGCGTAACAGCATGAGATGTTGCCCCAGGAAGCTCTTCAAAGGTACAGGCACGTACCTGAATGCCACTTACCAGCTTCATTTGAGCTCCTTGCTGCAAAAGCATGCAACAGTAAGGAAAAGCCTGTTCAAAAGAGCAGCAAGCCTTTGGGCAGAAAAAGAAGGCAGGGCTAAGAGTGAAGTGTTAAACTAGTTCACATGCTGATTCTGCTTTGAGTTGTATGGTAAGAGATACTTATTATCTATATGTCTGTATACTCCCCTACCTCCCCGTTGGCTTTGCCTCAGCTTCTCATTCATCTTCCAGTACAGCTCTGCTGTCCTCAGCTTGAATAGGTTCACCACAGTGGCAGAAGTGGTAATCCTGCTTCTATTTCCTCACTGTTCCCTTGATAGGAAGGTAACTTGGCTTTTCTTAAAACACTGGAGTTTGTTTCCCTGGATTGTATGACGTGTTTTTCAAATGTACTTATGTCTCCAGCGAGTGTTTTGTAATTTAAGAGTAACTGATTTCTTCTCAGTCTTCTAGGAAATGCCAGTATCTGTGGATATCAGAGAGGCTTTTGTGTTGCAAGGTTAACTTAGGGTTTAGGGCAATCCATTTGTGCACTCTCACACTTCCCAATTTGCACCTGATATTATTCATCACCATTCATCACAAATACGATTCTCTGCCTAATCTTTTGTTCCTCCTATCAAGCTAATATCTGCAATGATAATGTGAAAGCAATATTAATTATTAGACAAATGGAAGGAACAGAACTAGGAATGGAACAACAAATGGAATTATTAATATTTATGAACACTTTATTGTGCTGTAATGTTTCGTGGACCTGCATTCAACTGCACCATACAAGAAACCCTTTCGCTAATGTGGCTTTACATAATCAATTCTGAATATCTGGAGCTTCGAGCGTTTCTTAGATTCAGCTTTAGAGCCCAGTGCTGCTTTTCCACTGCAGGTGATGAAGGAGAGCTGGCTGGGCCCTTCCTGCTCATCTGTCTTGCCTCAGGCTGAATCAAAGGCATAGTGGCTGATTTAGGCTTGTGCTACTGTTGTCTGGTTCCTGTGTCCTATTTCTCTCTGTACGTTCTCACTTTCCCTGCTCTGTTTTCACCTTCTGTCCCCTGCAATAGCAGGGAGTGAGAGTATGAAAGCAGTGCAGAGGAGCTCTTAATCTTTCTACCTCAACTGTCTTGCTCCAGTAGCGATCCCATGTTACACAGGAGAAATTTGCCAAGAGAAGTCAGTAGCTTCTACATGTGGGAAGTAAATTCAGTCCTAAAACGTCTTTGGCAGAAGCTGTTTAGAGGACGTTTCTAGGGACACGCTCTGAGCATGCCAGGCTGTTACATCTGTTTGCAGAACAGTTGCATACAGCATGAGCAGAAGAGGTGGGGAGATACAGCTGACCTCTTCAAGGGTATTGCCAAAGCTAGAAAACACAGCTCTAAAATGCATCTTAAAAGACCTTCCTGTGACTTAGCTCTGGATGCATGGTGTCTTTGCATGTCCTAACTGGGACTGTGAGGCTTGAGGTGCTGATATTATAGAAATACATAAAAATGATGCTTCCTTGCGTTCACTGTCAGCTGCAAGCTTTGACAGTTTCTGAAGCATTTCAACACTTCTTAAATGTCTGTTTCTGCTTAGAGAATATTTTCTTTGTCCTGTTCTTCTAGCATTTAGCTTAGAATATGAAGAGCTCTTCCTAGTAGTAATATGAAAGCTAGTGACAGAAAAAAAAGGTATTTTTAAATGTAATTCTCTTATTCAGCTCCCCAGTAAAAATTAGAGGATTAAGAAGAAAATGGAGTCTTCTAGTTTATCTTGAAAGACCTATTAATAGTAAATTTGAACAAGTGCAGTGCCACAAGCTCCTGCCTTCTTTTCTTGCTTTGTTAAGTGCTGCTGCAGCACTGTTGCTGCCTGTTGTATGCAGTTTGTACACTGGATTAGTCTTTCAGTCACTGTTTTTTAAACCTGTTGCTGCTCACAAAAGCCACTGACAGAAGCAGGTTAGCATTATTGCAGAGGTACTTCAGACAAGTCATTTCCTTCATCTATTAAGGATAAGGGGCTCAAGGACGTTCTTATTGTACAGTGAATTGCAGACCATGACAGTTACATCTGCTCAGTAATTCCTTGTGCGTGGGCTGTGCTCTCTGAAGTGTTTCATGCAATCCCTAGCCTGGGTCACTGAAGCCACATTTTATTTGAACAAGGGTATATTCATCTGGCCAGGATGAGTGTTTGGAGTTGAAACTCATGGTGGTTTCCTGCAGTCTCCATGGGGCTGATTACCACACATTCCTTTCTTTTAATTTCAGCCCTCTGCAGTTCTAGGAAAAGGTCCTTGATTAAGTACTGAGAAACCAGTCTATTTGCAGGTCTAATTTTGTTGCTTCAATTACAGTACTGTATGCTAAATATAGGAAGGCATCAAGCAAATCCCCAGTTCCTGGACTGAACAGGGTGTTCAAGAGCACTGTTTGAATTTAAATCTTGTGGCTTGGGCCCCTGTTTAATTCTAGCTAATGAGCCTATTTCTCAAAGAGTGTAAATCAGCATGTCTACATTGATTTATGGGCAAGTAGCTGGGTCATCACAGTTTCACACAGCTAAAAATGAGCCTAGTGCCCAAGTCTTTGCTTCCTGTTCCTAGCTGAAGGTAGCAGAGATAAATGGTGTGTCATGCTGGTGGAGGTCTGAAGTCCCAGAGGGACAGCAGAGTGCTTTGATGTCCTAGCTGCTGTCTGAGAACCTAGAAATCAGCAAGTGGAAAATGTCTGACAACCTGTAAACTGGTCTTGTAGTTTGCTGATGACTCTACATGGCTTTCTGTGCTGTTCCTTGGGTGGGTTTTGGTTTTATAGCCCCAAAATCCATGAAAGAGAACAATGAAGCCTGCTTGTCTTCGAAACATCGGCACTGCAAGGAGCTTCAGAGTCCTGTGTAAATGCAGATTTGCATTTTCTTTCTGTGCAGCAGGTGAAAAAACGCACCCAACAAACACAAAAGCACAGCATTTTGAGTGCATGGAGCACTTGTGTTAGATGAGAGACTGATTGCACTGGAGACAAATATCTTGTCTGCTGAACAGCTCCTGTGTATCTGAAGGAGCAGCTTCTCCTGCAGTGCCTCTCGCAGCCGTGGCCCTGTCCTGAGGTGACCAGTTTTTAGTCTGACCCATTCATTCTTGGCCTGTTGGCCAAGATGCCTGGCAAGGGAGCCTGTTTGCTGGGTGCTCAGCTGGGGCCTGTGGACACACATGTCACAGCCTTTCTTTTCCTGCAGGGAGACTTAACTCTGTGTAAAAGATGGTGTGAATTCTCCTCCAGCCACGCTGCTGCCTGCAGACTGCAGCAGGATTTCTCCCTCTGTTCACAGCTCCATGCTGCTGCCTTTTATTTCAGGGGCAGCTTGTGAGGAATAAACTCAGCCCGATTCCTGTTTTCCTTTTGTGTGTGCCTCAAGGCTCTCCTCGCAGCTGGTGACTGCTCTGTTTGCCTGAATCTCATTCAGAGTACTGTACCTACAAGCCAGATACTTGTCATCTCTAAAAGATGTTTGTTTCCACAGAAGAATAGCAATGAGGTTACCGTCTGCTCCCTTCACAGTCAGCCAAGCTGGGAGAAGTCCAAATATCCAATCATCCCTTGGAATTTGTATTGCATGAAGATAAAGCAGCCAAAAATAGTTTCCATGAGCTGGATGGTTTTATAGCTTTCTGTGTTTATTTAACAAGGAAATGTTAAGAAGTACAGTAGGTCGTGCACTAAAGTGAGCAAAATCATGGGGCATGTGGGAGTTCATGGAGATGAGCTTATCATTTATTTATGAGATTAACTTAACCTCTCTCTGCTTAGGAATTGCCTGCAGTTTTCTTGCCTTGCTCTTATGTTTATCTGATAAAAGGAAAAACCAACCCAGCTGTACTGTGAGGAATTAGAGATACTGAAAGAGGCTTTTGGGGAGGAGAGAGAGGAGAGTTTGCACAGCTCTGCCAGAACCTTATTTTTTCCTGCCTTCCAAGAACAGGGCTGTGTTCCATTCCCTGCTGCCCCCTCAGCTGGTGCTGGGAAGAGCAGCTGAGTTTAGCTCACTGTTCCTGGAAGTCACTGAGACACGGAGCATCTAGAAACCAGCATTTTCTGTAGCAGGCTCTGCTTGAATGGAAAAGATGAGCTGATCTTCATCCCCCTTGTTCACTAGGCTGGATTAACCCTCACTGCACCAAGACAGGCTACAGAGACTACAGAACGCGCTGGTTTAGGAAGGGACAGCGGCTTTCTTCCTTCACTGGGGCCATGTGCCTGGAAGCTGCTCTGAGATACAATGTCACATCACCAGCCAAGTGTATCCCTGATGTAAGTCAGGTTCCCTAGATTGATTCTGTCATTTGCTGTTTCTTCCCCTTGCCTATCAGGTTTGTAGCAGGAGTAACTGTTCAGCCAGGCAGTGGCCAGTGTCCTCCTGGGCTCCACACTTCAGTAATGAAAGTGCCTTTTAGGGTGAAAGGAACTGCTAAGCCACAAAATCCCCCCAAATTGTCCTGGTTAAGGTATACTTGGAGAGGGTAATTACAGCATGGTGCTGGGTACTGGTGCACAAAGGGTTTGATAATGTGCTTTTAGAACCATATAAAGACTGTCTGTGCTGTAGGGTAAATTTCAGTCAGTTAAATGAAATTACTTATGTGAGGGTCTGCATTTGTGTTATAGATAGGGAGGAGGAGTTTGTGGTTTGTAATCTTGTCATTTGGATTCTGTTCTTGCTGCATGACTGGGACCAAGCGCTGTTCTCCTCTGCCTCAGTTTGCCCTGTGCAGTACAGGAGGTACTGATAACTGTGGTTCAGCTGGGGATTGTGAGGGCTTATAAATGCCTGTGAGTCCTCAGGCAGAGATCTCTCTGGAAACACAAACTGTTACTGGATCACTGGAAAGGCACTGGCTCATTTGCTTCTTTCTTAGGGTGACTCAAAGCTTATTATTCCACAGCTCTGACTGTCACAGCTGTAGCCCCAGTGCCAAATTTATCTGAGTTTGATGCCTGTGATAAATCTGACAAGGTCCAGAAAACAGTTTAAGCTAACAAAATCAAGCAGATGTGTGCATTTCTATTGCTATTTCCATGGATGCAATTAGCTGAAAATGAGTAGTCCAAAGGTTTTTCTCTTTGATTGTTTCTGGCTTTCTTTATTCAGGGAAAAAAGAAAATCTATTCCTTTCCCTCTGTGCTTGAAAATAGTTCAGACTCCTCACTTGAGGCTTGCCTTGCTGCCTTTCAAGTTTCATGCTTCACACTCAGCAACCTGTAGTACTGCAAAGCAGACAGGAGGCTGTGGTGTGTGAATCCTGTCCAAGAGTCTCTTGGGAGGGAGCTGAGTGAACTATCTCCTGCCTTCTCCCTGCCACTACCGAGGAAGCACTGTGGTTTGGTTAGCTGCCTGGACAAATAGCAGCGGGGAGGTTTTTCTGCATGAGCACATTCTGGGGCAGTGTAACAGCACGGTGCTGGAGGCTGCCCACCACCCCTGGTGTCTGCAGGGTGCTGAGGTGCTGTTGGGGCAGCTCTCTGTGTGCGTTGCTCAGCCTTTCTGTTGCGTGTGGTCTTGTTTTAGTTTGTGCAGGTTCTTGCTGCAGCGTGGGAAGGTGCCGGAGCAGTGATGCTGATGAGAGTGTAGAAGTTTCTTTGACTGCTTCAGTTCTTGGAATTGGTCTGGGCCAGGCAGCATCCTGAAAACCAGTAACTAGAAAAATAAACTCTATCTGCTGGTGCGTTGCTGTCAGCACAGATTCAAAGGGGAAGATGGAGCTGCTGCAAAACAGTGCAGACATCCTGCGTAGGGAGGAGGTGTCAGCAGCTGAGCCAGGCTCACAAAACATCATTTAAGCAAAAATCCAGGAGTACCTGCTTGGCTGGACACAGCTTCCTCACTGTACTGTGTCCACAAAGTGGGTGAGTGCTTGCAGGGGGCAGAAAAACTAACACATGCTTATAAAGCAGGATATCAGTAGTTTCAGTCCTTGCCCCTGGGCCTTACAGATGCTGCCTACAGGAACAAAATATACTCCTTTTTCTGAGTAACAGACTGATCACAGTGCAGTAAAGAATTACAGTACAGGGTCTCACTGAACCCATTATAACAACCACAGAGTTCCACGAAATTGGTTTTCTATCAGCCTCGGGTTTTCATGGGTGAGGAATAAGAATTTCCTTTGATTTGGGTTTTACGATAAAATATTGCTTTTCTGGTCGCAGAAGCTGTAGGGTTGGTTGCCTGGTTGCTTGCTCCTTGCGTGCAGTTCCTGTACACAGCTCTTCTTTCCAGGCTGAATAGCCCTGGGACATTAGGTCATATGAGCTGTGACATTTGTCCTAGAAATACCAAGCTTGAACCTTAAAGTACTCATTATTATTTCCATTACAGAACTATTCAGCATTTTGCAGTTTGGGATGCATTTATTGTTACAGGCATATACCGTCCAGCAGCCAACACCCAGGAAACTTGCATTCAGTACCAGTGAGACAAAGAAAAAGGGGGAAAAGGGACCTGGAGCCCAAGATGCACAGTGGTTTGTCTCAGGATAGCTGACAGGTTGGGGAAGAAATGAAAATAGGCTTTAGGTCTTCTGAGTCTCAGCCAGCATCTTCACTGCCCCTTAGCTGTGGGTAAAAGTCTCTGAAACTGATGGTTCAATCACTTCCACCTCCTGACTCAAACATAAAGAGCATAACAGTTTGCAGTTGAAAGACTATATAGTATTTTTTAGTGCCATATTGCGCATGGTTAGGACCCTGAAACAGTGCTTGAAATACAGTGTGTATCTGCTTCAGATGAGCAGTGTCTGTGCCCCTGCAGCCCCAGAGCCTACTTGTGTGGTGGAGTGTGAAGCTCTCTCGGGAAGCACAGAACAGTCCCTTCTGAAAGTGATGCTCTCCTGGGAAGCACAGAACAGTCCCTTCTGAAAGTGATGCTTCCTGGGAGTGGATTATCTGTGTGGGAGGGCCTGGGTTTCCCTAACTTGTGCTGTGTTCGTGGCTGCTGAGTGGGTTTTGACACCAGTGAGTTAGGACAGGCTGAGGCCTCTTCTGACTCCATGGCGAGTTTTTGTGCAAGCCCACGGGTAGCAGCAGTGTGTCCATGTGCTGGCAGTGTCTGCGCTGGGACAGCGAGCACTTCCTGCTCTCCTCAGTCAGGGTCAGTAGTTACTTTGCAAAGGCAAGGTTTTGACTCCGGGGAGCAAAGGGTTGGAGTTTGGAAGTTCAGTTGGCATCAAACTCCCAGAGGTGCCTGGGAGGTTTACTTGTACAGCAGAGGTTTCCAGAAGTCTGCTTATGCTCTGAGACCCTTTTGCACCAGGCACTGTACTGACACAGGCAAAGGGTGGACCTTGTGAGTGCTAATGCTGCTTGTCCCTGCGTTCATGGTGAAGAAACAGGGACATTCCTGTATGGCTGAAAGAGAGTGACTTTTGTGTCATGTTCCACCCCTCTGCTTTAGGGTTCTGGTTGTTTTCTAGGAGCAGCCTTTACACAAAGACTCAGAAATGGCAACTCTGGCTCTGGTGTGTAGTGAGAACTTAAGATGGATGGTGGCCTCTCTCCCTCAGTGTAACATTTCTTTGTTCTCTCAGTTCCAAGGGCATTTTGTTTTCACTGTACATTCCTCATCAGTCTGAAGTGACTCTCCCTACAATCTTTCCTCCATGCTCTCTGCCCCCTTGCTTGGCCTGCACTCTTGGCTTCTTTCCTCCCAGTATCTCAGGCAGAGCTCTCCCCATCTGTCCCCTCACCAGTCCTGACTGTACAACCTCTTCCCCTCCTATTGCCACCACACTTGTCCTCTTCTTTCTCAAATTCTCTCTTTGTTAAAGCCTCCCCTCTGCTTTATAGCTGGTTCCTCTGCAGCTTTTCTCCGCCTGTGAACGGAGAATAAACAGACTAAACAAGAGGTTTGCCAGGGTCTTTGCTGTGCTCCTGATAAATTCAGCACTGCTGTAGCTGCCGGTTCTGCTGCCGGTGCGGGCAGGGAGCCCAGCATCCCCCTCCCACACGATGAGCTCACAGGGAGCTGTCGCAGTTTATTCTAAGAAATCAGCTAATGTACAGTACTCGGCAGACGCACCCCTCCCCTGGGAGGATCAGCAGAATTAGGATGTGCAGCAAGTTATCTTGGGGATTACACAATCTTATCACCTCCTCCAGGGTGCCAGGGAGCAGAGAGCACCGGGCCCTCTGAGTCACACTTCCCCCTGAAACAGGTTTCCTGACTCACTTCCTCCCAGGTTTCCTTAGGTCTCTGCACCACAATCGCAAGCCAAAAAAAGAGTGTCAGAGATAGGGAAGTCGAGGCAGCCATGGCCTCCAAGCCATGGAAGTGTCTGTTTCATACTCCCTGTATCTCCTGACTTTGGGTGGAAGGCAGTGCTGCTCAGCTCCTGTGCTCTTGCAGTGCACAAGAGCCACTCACTCTCAGTGCTGGGGAGGTGGTGAGAGTTTTATTTGGCCTGCTAAGACAGCTGGGACCTACCAGAACATTTTCAGTTCCATGGCTGGTTTGTAGGTTTTGACTTGCAAACACCCCATTATATATCTACAAATGACGTGCTCATGAGTGATCACCTCTGTGGGACAGGCAGCTTGTTCTTGTACCATCTGAGTGTGGAACAGAGAGGAGGGGTAGGAGCTGGGAGTGGGCAGAGATGCTGTGGCACAAATCCTGCCCAGGACCCAGCTGGTTGCCAAAAGCAGATGATCTGGGTGATGCAGGTGATGCTTTTCTGCTGGCTCTTTGAGAGCTGGCTCCAGCATCAGGGGAATGCTCTGGTAGTTGTTAGCTCTCCGCATACTTTCTGGGTTTCCTCAAGCCTCTGGCTCTGGATTTGTAATTCTCTCTCATGATGAGGTGGTCTATGATTTCTTTTATTTTTTGTTTTATTTTTAACAAGTTCTCCGCTGTTATAGTGACAGAGAGAGCCTGGAAAATCTGACTTTCCTAGGAATCAGTAGTCTGAAGGCCAATAACCAGCCGCATGCAACTGTACCTCCCTGACACTTCTGTTACTAGCATTTCAGTCTCTTGATTTCTTGAGATCTGACTCCTGGGTTCAGAGCACTTGGAATAATGCCCATGTCACTCACTCACCTACTTCAGTGGAGTGGGAGGAGAGTGCTGAGTTACTGGAATAGCCGTCTCTTCAATACCTGGAAACATTCTTTCTCTCTGCATCACTGCCTAATTTTGGAGTGCGCCATGTGACATAAATTGAAGTTCAAGTTGCTAGTCATCCCCAGGCCTCAATTTTGTCAAGCCTTTATATGACAGAAAGGATCTGTATGAGGTCTAAAAGGTGCTGCTTATCTTTGCAGTGACCTGACTGGCAGCGTGCATTTCCAGGACACGTTGATAGGAAGTCGGAGCCAGGTTTGGTGTAGCACTCCCATGCAGAGCTCCAGATCAGACTGTAGCAGCTGGCGGACTTCCTGACATCTGCCCCTGATACCACCCATGTGCGCTTTTAAGTCAGTAATATAAAGTTATCCTACTGACCTGCTAGCTTGGGTCTCCTCCCTGCTGTTAGAGGACACATAAAAGTGAATAGGCCTTTCCATGGTTTTTAATGTGACTTCTCTGAAAACACTAGAAGGAGCTTAAAAGAGAGTAAATGTGACACCCAGTTCCCATGTTTATTTGCATGCTTGTAGTAGTTTGGCTGCTAGACAGGAAAGGGAAGTGTGACTGTATGAGACTCCAGCTGGGACTCCTTGCCTCCTACCCAGGGTGTGTGGTGTTGAATGGAGATTCACTCACACTGGTTAGTGAATAAATTGTCCCTGTGAAGTGGATATGGGTTAGTTCTTTGGGAAGTTTGGCTTTCTGTGCAGGTCAGTAGGATGGCATGGGACAGCCAGGCCCCACTGAGATGTAGGCAACTTGTATTCTGCTTCACAAATTAACTCTTTACAAGGGATGGAGTGCTTTGAACTGGGTAGAGCATATTGTTTTCTGTTACTCTGGTAGCAGAGATGATAAGAAGGGGATTTTCTTCTTTCTTTCCTTTTTTCTTCCTCTGCCCTCCCTTACCCTCCAAGCAGCCACATACGCTGCTCATCTTGTTAGCTACTGCTAGCCCAGGAATGTTGCATCCCAGCAATGGTGTCTTTCTGCCTCAGCCAGGAGATAATAGTCATACAGAAGCCAGCAACTGTACTCGTGCAAGGATCATACAGTCAAGTACGGGTTCTAGAGACTTAGGGAAAGACACCTAAGGTTTCCCAGCTTTAAGTTTTCAGAAGGGAAGAAAAAGAGAGCCTGCAGCACACCTGTGTTTGGAGAACAGGAGTAAGAGCACTGGCCTCTGCTTTGAGCAGAGGGAGATGGTTTAGGGAAGTCTCCACAGCAGGGCAATAGGAGGGGCCTGTTGTGGAATATCCCAGAGAGTGTCAGGTTTATTGCTTTTGAAAGGAGGGATTACACACGTGGCCGGATCTTAACACTGAGCATGTGAGAAGACTGGCATCTCCTCTTTGAAATACTTAGCAGCTGATCACTGTGCCCATTCCTCTGTGTGATGTGTGACTGTGTTTTTCCATTTCTTTTTACTCCCTTTGATTGACCTACAATCTTTGCCCTAAAAAAAACTATAGGATAGAGTGTTGAATTCCTATGAGGAGCAGCGTAGGAGAAGCCTGACCTAACACAGCTGATTCTACCACAGGCCCCTCTTTCCCTGTACTCCCACAGCATAGCTTGTGTGGGAGTCAGGTGGATTGAAGAGGAAGGAATGGCTTGGATGTGACTAGCGGAGGAGAGGCTCCTCTGCTAACTTTGGAAAACAACCAGCTTGACCCTAGCTGTCCCATGCTCAGAGAGGTGGAAGGATTTAAGGATAACAGGGATGTTAAGGATAACAGGAAGGGATTCTATAGGTACGTACTGAATAAAAGACAGACTAGGGACAACACAGACCCCCTCCGGAAGCTATTGGGAGAACTGGCTACCCTGGATTTAGAGAAGGCTGAGGTTTTTAATGACTTCTTTGCCTCAGACTTCACTGGCAAAAGCTCTGACCTCACCACCAAAGTCTTGGAAGGCAGATGCAGGGACTGTGAGAATGAAGACCCCAGGCCCACTGTAGGAGAGGATCTGGTTCGTGACCATCTTAAAAACCTAAACATACAAAAGTCCATGGGACCTGATGAAATCCATTGATTTCATCATTTCCATTGAGGTCCTGAAGGAGCTGGCGAATGAAGCTGCTAAGCCACTGTCCATAATATTTGAAAACTCATGACAGTCAGGTGAAGCTGTCACCCTCAGGCCTCAAGATATCAGTATGCCTGTCAGCCTGGGAACAGGCTGTGGCCGCAGCTCCCTTCCCATGGAGCTGTTTTAGGAACCAGCAACTGCTGAGTTCTCTATTGCAAGAGGTCCTTGCAGTGACACAGCCCTGAGGTGACCATTGCTGCTTATCCACTTGTGTGTATTTGAATAAACAGAACCAGGTACTTGACCCGTACGCTGTCATCACCCTTGCACTGAGAGCGAATCTGTGATTGACTGGCATTACTTCAAATAGATTTTTAATCAGTAGGTTGGTTTCTTGTTATTATTATTATTTAATAAGTGCAGCAGTGTAAATACAAAGCATTTTTTCTGAGCTAAAAGCTGTTTGTCGTAATGTTTCCAGTGCAGTTCTTGCTACATGAGTTTTGTGAAATTCCGGATTTCTGCTGCAAATTCACATTAGTGACAAGCAGAGCCTTCAACACTTGAGCTGGTACTGGAGGAAATGCAACAGTGAGCAAGAGCCAGTGTTTACTGCATGGGGTGGGTTAGCGTCAGTCCTCCCTTTTAAGCATTTATGCTCTTTAAAAATAGCTTTAATGTAGAATTCCAGGATGTTTTGGGAAGAAGTCCATGTTTCCTAGATACCAGTCGTATTTTACATTTAATCCCAACTGCACAGCACTCAAAACACAACTTTCAGTCCGGAAACCCCAGGTAGAAAAGGGGCTTCTGCAAGCAACCAGGGATAGCGGAAA
>JAVHNF010090806.1:0-11948 GCA_034783455.1 Micropsitta finschii
ATATTTTGATACAAATGTATGCCATAAAAGGAGATCATGATAGTAGAGCTTGCAAATTCATAGTCTTGGAGCATCTCAAGGAGCACTTCCCTGAGTATTTATATGATTTTCATTTTATCACCTCTCAAGTGGAATATAACATTCCCTTAATAGCACACAGAATACACAGCATAGAAAGTGAGGAACCGTATCCAAGGATGGGGCTGAAAATGAGAAAGGGTTTAAACCCAGGAACAGGGTAGTGCTTCAACAAAAGCCTTTATCTAGAATTCCGATTTATTTTTCCCTGCTTACTTGAAATGCTATTATGAAAATCTGCCTTATTTTCTGCTTATCACAGAGCAGAGAATTCCAGCTGCAAAGTTTTACAATGGGGAGTGTTGAGTGTCCTGCAACTTACGCCTCAGTACAACAGTACCCTTCCGGATAGCCAGAGCCCCCCATTCCTGGGCCACACATAAGGTAAAATGCTACTTACAGTCTAGTTTGCTGAAAATGATCCCACAGTATGTAATTTCCCAAGAGCTTTGGTTTCACTTATAAAGGGACAGTATTAATTAACAGACAGTTATTACTGGAAATGGATGAAACCTTGGACTCAGAAAGTCCATAAACCACTGGTCTGTGTGTGTGCATCAGGGAAGACCTACTCAGTACTTGCCTCACTGCTGGAGACAGCTGTCAGCCTCCTTTGCCCTGTTCATGCAGGCTTTGCAGTGGGAACTTGGGGAATTCTTCAGTCAAAAGCATTCAGAGCACTGCAGTGCTGGCAGTGAATCCCCCAGGTACTTTAACCCTTTCATTTTGGTTCTCTTGTAGTCACAAGAGTGAGATTCTTCGCTGTTTCAGCCTCCTTTGAGTGCTCAGGTGTGTTTTTTCTCACGTGCAAACATTCCCTGCTAGAATGGCTGCAGCAGGCTCTGGGCAAAGAACGGCAGCCTCACAGCAGCATCGCAGGAATGGATGGAGAAGATGCTCCTGATCTGCTCCAGCGCCAGGGTCATGTCCCAGCTCATGTCCCCTGTGGGTACCACACTTTGCCTCTTTATGGTGTGCATGGATGAAGGATACATCGAAAGAAGGAGGGCAGGGATTGGATAAGGTGAGACACAACATCTCAGGGTGCCTCAGCAGCTTCTGGTGGGAGCACCTACAGAGATTCAGCTGCTCTGCAGCTGTGGGGCTTGCATCTAGTTTATAGAATAACGAAGTGGTTTGGGTTGGAAGGGACCTTAAAGCTCACCCAGTTCCAACCCCCTGCCATGAGCAGGGACACCTTCCACTAGACCAGATTCCCATTATACCATTGTTCTCAAATCTATTTGAGAAATACGAGTTAAAGCTGGTTAAAATACAGTGCACAAATCCCCACTGTCAGTGGCTACACATTAAGGAGTCATTTACTGTAAACTGTATGATTTACACCATGGGAAGCAAAGACACTGAATCTTAAGGAACAAAGGTCATCATGAGGGTTACCCATCATCAAGACCAGACTTGAGCCTTCTGTCTCTGTCTGAGACACTGGAGGGGAACGCTAGCAGGCTCTCGGGCATCCATTTCTTTCTTTCCCTTTGTTGTTCTATCCCAGTGTTTTTGACACTTTGTGTTCCTGACCCTTCTCATGAGCCACCTTTTTCACAAACGAGCTTTAGGGGTGGAGAGGAACTACTTACAGAGACCTTACTCCTTTTACCTCCTACTTGTACAGCCATGCCTGCCATCCAAGCGTCTGACACAGGTAACTGCTCAGCATGCTCCCTGCTCCAGGAGGGCAGCCAGAGGAGGTGGTGTCGCTGCTCCCATCTCTCCTCCTACACATGGTTTGTGTAAACGTGGGGTTTCTGTTCTGTTTTTAATGAGATGTCCTCTTGTGAATGCCATTGGGGGTAGAAATTTAGGAAAATGAGTTCTAAATGTTTGGATTTTCAGATCCTGTTAATCAAGGCCACAGTTTCTTAATGAAGGAAGCTCTGAGTAGCACTTTCATTTCATTTTGGTTTCTGTGTGGAAGACTCCAGAAGTTAAGCACTAATTTTATTAATTTTTTATCTATTGAAATACATCCAGATCGGTGCAATAACTCAGCTAATGGCATCTGTAATTATTTGATTACAGTTGCTGAACTATGGTTCTCTGAATATTAACAGTATTATGCACTGCAATAAGGCCAAGGGATAATCTAACTTTGATGAATTCAGATAAAACAGCTATAAAAGATCCTATGTGCAGTATTAAGCCCTCAAAATGAACACCAGGAGTACATGTCTTCTCTTCTCAACTCTATGTGATGCTTCTAGGCTATATTTAGAGGAATATATTACTATTTAGAACAGGTTAACTAGCTTTCTTCCCCCAGTATTTCAGTATCTGTGTACTTAGACATGTACATGTGTATCTTCTCCTCCAGCATCCTCATTCCCAACATCCCTAGGGCTGCTAGCTGTGGCACATTGTGAACCAAGACATTCAGCCTGCTCTCATCAAGGAAATTTAGACATTTCTCACCCCATATGTATTTTTACAATCTGTTTCCACTGGTTTGCAGGTAAGGACCTGGTACAGTGATCTTTAAATGACAGAAATTAATAGAAACACACCTTTTTAAAGAGATACATCCTGATGGTTCTCCCCAAAACGAAGAAACCATTATGTAGGAAACATGATGTGCCACGTGGATGAGAACAATTCAGTTTTGGGAAAAAAATCAAAAACAAAGAGATGACAGCAGCAAAGCATGACTTCAGAAAAGGAACAGTGTGAATTCATGAGAAGCAGAGGAATGTATCAACTAGCTGATCACACTGCTGCCTCACTATGGAGATTATAGGGGCAGAGAGTGTAGGAAACCCACAAATCTAAAAGTAGTTTATTTAACAAGACCAAACTGGTGCCCCTGAGAACACGTCACGAGTACCTTTGAGCCAGGTTTTACTCATTGTAAACGCTAAGCTACCAAACTCGTCCCGAGAGGAGTGGCCAAGGATAAACCTCTTCAAACCTCTGACAGAGCTAAGCCAGCCAAGAAAACCAAACCAGCCCTCCAGACCATGGCAAAGCCCAGAAATTCCCTCCAGGCCCTGCAGGCTGTTGGGCACTAAGCCTCCAGCACCTCCCTGCAGAGCAGACACCTCCGCTTCTGTTTCACACAAGGGTATTTAATAAAGACAAGGAACTGCCTTGACGGCAGTGGCGATAATCCATGGGGCTGGAAGACCATGTTCTGACACGGGCTACTAAAGCTGTGTGCTACCGGGGTGGTAATTTTAACTTTAATTCCCTGCTCCTAAAGGAATTAAAAATAGGTTTGAGCTGAGCTTTTAGCATGCCTCATTTGTTCTGCAGGTTGTACTGGAATTATTTATGAGTCTTCTTCAGCGTCTCCTTAGGGAAGGCCAATGTCTAAAAAGCCCCTCCTTCCCTATCTTCTTCCCTTCTGTTTCCTCTCCAAAAGACAATTTAAAGGTGAAGGACTTAGCTAATACTTTTCTTACAGAAGAAAAGAATGACCTAAACCACTTAATTTAGCTCTTGTTGCTTGATGACTTCATATTGAGTGAAGTCTGCTCTGTCACCAGACTGTGTCTCACCATCTCCACATCACATGAGGCCAATAAGCCAGATGAAGGGACTAATTTCACTGAAAACCAGTATTTTTTTCAAACACAGTAAGATAAAAAGAATGTTTTCAGTCTGATCTGGCTTGGTATGTGATACACAACTGTGAGTGCTGACATAAAAAAATGGAAGGAAAAGTCTGGCTGGGGAGGAACTTTACGTGAGCACCTGTACTTTGCCTAAACCTTGTTCTGTTTGACACTGCCCTCGTCTCCCAGCAAATGAAATGAAGGTGAGCTGGAGTGGTAAAACAGTCACAGAAGACCCAGACTGTCTCAAGCTGCAAGGCTAGAACCAGAACTTCAGATCTGGAATGAAAGGCAAAGAAAATACAGGGGAAAAAAACCCAACAAGCCAAAAAACAACAAAACCCCTTTTTTAAAAGAAATTAAGCTTATCCCGTTTCCATGTTTATTGCATTTAAAGGTCTGTTTCTGGTTTATTCCCAGGAGTAAAATACAGGAAGAGTTACAGAACTTTTATTGACAACAACTTACTATAGTGTTGGGGGAGAAGAATACGCTCAAGTTAAGTGCTCCAGCATCCTCATAAATCTGCACTGGAATAGACTCTAGCCATTGTATTTCTAAGGCTGTTACAACAGAGCTCAGCAGGACATACTCTCACCATAGCAACCCAGAAAACTGCCCCATCAGAGTACATTTCCACTCTCTGCAACACCAATCTTCCCCTTTGTTTCTCAAAGGAAATTGATATATTCAGATCATGAAGTAGCAATCAAAGCTCGAGTCCCATCCAGTGCCACTTAAAGTCTCTTGTACTCCATCGAACAGCAGCAACAGGAAACAGCAATGTCTCTCTAAACTGCAGAGATTCCTTCAATACACACCAGCCTTCTGGAGCCCAGCGCTTGCTCTTTATGGTGTGTATTGGAGAGATGTAATCTGAGATGAAGTTCCACTTGTGTTTTCCACATTACCCTCCCTCACAGTGCCACTAGCCCCACCATGAGGATGGGGACTCAGTTCACATTCTGAGATCTGCTCAAAGTGATCTGAGACCAAGCCACTGGGCTGCACTGTGAGAGCTGATGCTGGGGCTTCCATTCAGCCCTGCTATCCCTGTTGCTGTGCCTGTGGCTGCTGGCACATGTCAGCCAGGCAGCTAGAGCTGATAATGTCAAATTACATCTAGTAACTAGAACTTGTCTGTTAAATCTTGTATTCCTTAGTATTTGCATCATGTTTCATTTTAAATATTTTATAAACACTTCATGACAAAAATATGTTCTTATGCAATCTTCCTGGTGAAACAAGGTATTTCATTAAGCACTTACAAAGTCAATAGGATATCAACCTTTTCCTTGAACTAGAAAAGAGGCATTACAGAAGAGAAACCTCATGCATTATCCACTGAGGCTGAATGACTCTATTATCATCCCCAGTTTACTGCATGTCCTGGTTGCTCAGGACAAATTGTAAAGATTTTAAAGAACTGACACTATGGGGATCCCTGAAGGTCAGGTATTAATTCCATACTTCTTATGGAACAGCAGTGTATTATCTCCTTTATATAGGAGGAGAATTAAGCAGAGAAGCTACAGGACCCGTTCTGGGGAGTGCTGTGTGTCCTACTCCCACACAAGCTAGGTGAAGTCTTCCCTGGCCTGGGTCCCAAGAGATTACTGGTATTCGAACAGCTACTAAATCCACCAATAGCTGAGCTGCAGAACTGCAAGTATTATATTTAGCATTTGAAATGCTTTAAACTCAAACAGTCATTACAACATGGGAGTAGGTGGACTGATTTCTTTTTCCTACTCAACTGGTAAGAAGAGTGTGGGGAGAGATGTACTTTATGAATTAAATAATTTGGTAAGAACTGAAAGGACATTGCTATTGAAGCTGCAGTCCAAGATCTGATGTCTAACCTCTGTTCATATTACTGCTTAACTCCATGCACTGCTGTGCACAACATTCCCACTTGCTCTTTTCAAGAGAAAGTTCAAATTCAGTTGTCCTTGAGGAAATAAAAGATTCAGTAGCTTCAGTGGAGGTTCTGCTGAGCCTCCAAGGTGTGATCAGGGAGCCTGTTCTTCATGGCTTATTCAGCCATCTAATCCTGCTAAAAACGTTTCCTGCAGAGCTCTGTAGGCACAACTGAACCAGACTCTCCCACACTCCTGTTCATGTGCATCTCACCCACTTGTGAGTACTGTCACTGAGGCTGAGAGAGGCTCAGCTGTAGGACTGGTGTGTGCTACTAGATAAAAGAAGGACATTTATTCTCATTCACAACAATATCAGGTCTAAAGAGATTATGGTATCTCTGCCCTTCAAAGCTTACTCCAGCAGTGTAAAATGAGTGTTCTCATGACAGTACCCAACAAGGCTATGTAGTAAACTAATGTACTAAACCTATGACCCTGTTTCTTGATTTCAAAAGCAGTGGCTTACGTGACATTACCTCTGTATGGAGGGAATCTGATGACTCAAAAATAAAGCTACTGGAATGGGACTTTCTGCCTAGAAACAATAAAAAAAACCGAAACCACCTCCGAGCACAGAGTTAACTTAAGAAGCTCTCGCAATCTGTGATTCCAAAACACTCTGCAAAGAGTGACACAGCAAGCTACTTTTTCTTTGTAGTGTGTGATGCTCTAAATGAAGGAGGGGAGCTAAATGCTGAAGTGATTCTTAACTACCCTTGGGAGCACACAGGCAACCCACTGTAGACCTCTGGTATTTTGCTGCTCCTTCAAGTAATAAATGACAGTAAGTGGTGAAGCACCTGGCAGCTGCAGCGATGTCTAACAGCCCAGCACCACAAGACTTCTACTTTCATTTATATGCCTTCAAGGAGTTTTAAAAGCCTTGGCTTCTCATGAAGGAGGTGGAGCAAGCAAAGGAAACTCCCCTTAGATGACCCCCACAATGTTTTTTGCCTCAGTCTTCCATTTACTCTGCAGCCTCTTTGTTTTATAGTCCACGCATATATCTGCAGTGATTAAGATGCTTACAGTTAGACTTTGACCTGCAGTAGACATTATTGAACATTTTTTCTCCTGCAGCTGTGGACACCACTTTGAGATTGAATTTTGGATAAAAACTTACTTATTGGGACAATCATAGCACAAGCTCCCAAAATGACTTCAGCTTTGAGATCTTTCTGACAACAGAAATACCAGCATATGCACACACTAATAAGGTTGTGTTATTGGAAGCAATAGTCATCTGTTCATTCATTGTATATCATGAAAATGCACACTTTTTTCTTCCTTTGTGTTTTAATTGCTAGTCCTTCACAACAAAGACCATCTCTTTAATGTGTATACAGCCCAGGGCAATAGGACCTTTTTTTGTGAATCAATGTGCTATGTAGAGGCTAGTTTTAGTTTGATAATTCACTAGAGATTTTAATCTGGGGGGGAGGGAAGTTGTTTAGAGAAATATTACAAACAAGCAGAGTTCTTCTTTCAGGGCAGTTCTTAAGGCATGAAGAAAGATTAGGTTGCTCTGAAGTACTGAGCAGGAGGACAACTCCAAATTCACCATGGGCTTTATCCTGTTATGCAAGAAATACCATTTATTTCAGTGGAACCAAATATATCATGAGGTACTACCCAGTAAAATTGAAAACTGTATCTGCTACTCTTTTTGGAAGGGTTTGAATTCATGTATAAATGATCTGTGTCTCAGTGTAGTTACATCGTTTTTGTCACAAAAGGGGAGTCTTCCTCCTTGTCTGTATTAATGATTTTGATATCAGAGCCCTGATGTGAGGTTTTGAGAGTCTTGTTCCCACAGAGTCAAACTGCTTTCCTTCTCATCCTGAGCATGGATTTGGAGGCAAAACGTTGCTGGATCCCTATTTTAGGCAAAAATAAATTGACCAAGCTTTAATCACATCGTTTCAAATTGCTTTTATGTGACAGAATTTTAATTACGGTCTTAGAAGTGCTGCTACTAAAATGCTCCCAGGAAACTGCAGGAAGGATGCAGACACTTCATGGCAATACTCATTTTGCATTTAAGGTGACAACATTGTAAAATTCAAAGCACCATTCAGGTAGCCTTTTTGCAGTGCTTGTCTAGTTTTGGTTTTCAGAACGTACCACCACCTAGGAGCACGTACTGGAAGAGAAAACTTTTAAACCTGCTTCCTTTCTTTTCTACTTCCCGTGATTCCAAACCAGGAGACATCGAGGCTCTTGCGACCACAATGAACCCTCATACATTGATGCTATTGACCTTTGTCAATCAAGTTTCTGTTGCAGACTGACCAAATGTTTCCACTAAGGGTGCTCTATCGTGAGGTTTTTCAGAGGGAAATAGCAGTAACAAGCCAGTATACATAAAAGCCCAGCTGACTACATCAATAACAGCTTAAACTGTCTGTGTGATATACAACAGTTAGTGCACTGCCATTCTCTGTAAACCAGACTTCTCATCCATACCTGCTGCTTGCTTGCTCACGCATACTACTTCAGATTTACTTGGGCTGAAAACTTTTGCCTGAGAAACATTACAATTTCCAGCTGAGTAATTTCCTTCCCTGCTGACCTTTTGGTTTTTTTGGAGGACAGCATACCTGATCCCAAAGGAGAAAATGGTCAAGAGAAATGAATACACTATCACTCAGACCTGGTTTTTGCCCTTTGGTGAAATGAATACCTGCTCCCTTCAGTTCCTCCAATATCTTAAATTATCATGAAAATTCTCTTGCACAAATATCCACGCATTCGGCCCCAGCACTGTGAAACATTTCCATATCTATATTCAACCATCTACACATTCAGATACTTCAAAATGTTAGTGTTCACTTTGAATGGACTGCATTATCAGTCAACCCTTCTTTTCTCTCGAGTTCATCTTTTCATACTTAAAGAATGCTTTCCTTTATTTATCAATAATTCAACTCTTAGTCAGAGTCTGCAAAAGAGAATAAAACAAGTCTTCAGAGCCTTCTACAATTAGCATACCCTCATCATGCTCCAGTAATTATCTCCCCTGAGATTTCAGTTGGGATGCCACACTGCTCTCATCATTACTGCATTCCCATGGGGGAAATTAAGAGGCAAAACACCAAGATTACCCAGACGCCACATTCACCATGCATACGCCATTGAGCTCCCAGTCTTTCTGCATTTGACTCTAGCCAACAAATTATTTACCAGCAACCAAAACCAGCACAGCTATGTTTGTTTCATGCTACCAATGTCAGTTCAAAATGGGTTAGCATGAAACTTGTTCTTTATTTATAGGGAGGAAAAATTATTTACTGAATCAATATTGTTCAGAGGATGCAGGTACCAAGCTTCTCAGGAGGCATCAGGGAGAATAGTGTTTGGTGTATTAAGGGGGTTTTGCTCATGGTGTTTTTGTTCCTTTTTCTTCTCTCCTTTGCTGCCTCCTCCCCACTTTACCCAAGAAAAGTCAATCAATATTGTCTTCATTCTCCATTTAATGCCACTTCTCTGCCTGCAGGACTACTTTGGTACATTATCCTTCTCATAGCAGAAAATGATTGACTCCTTTCCCAAGACCCTAACACCCTTTTTATCTTTGGGTGCCATAAAGAGGACGGTAGACCAAGGTAAAGTTCTTCCACCCATTCTATTAAAAGTGATGTAAGTTCTCTAATTTCAAAATTCAGGAGTACTAGAAAGAAAATTAACTCTACCCCAGCCAAAACCTGGACAGCATCCCAGTTCTCAGCTGTGCTAAGTCTCCCCACACTGTTACCCCAGAAACTGCGAATGGCCACTTCAAAACAATTGATACAGCTCCTATGCTACCCACCCAACTTGGTGTAATGTGTCTAGAAAACAGCCCTCTTAAAATCTCAGTTTTTATCAGCTGTAGGTGTTTCTGAGAACGGTGTGTAGCTGGGTTTGTCCAAGTTAAAATGGGAAAGTTGGGTGCTACGCTTCTCCCCAGGATTACCTAGTGATGCATTACAATTCCCTGCTTGATTTATACTGAATGGGCAGCAGTCACAGCCAAGTTTCAGGACTGCATGCTTGATAAATCACAACTAACACCACATTGTATTGCAGTAACCCACTGCCTATTTCACAGTTGCCAACATTATGCAACTTTTCAGAAATATTCAGAAAAACAGATGTGTGGCATGCAAAATCCATGATAGCCGTGTCCCCTCCTAAATGAAGCTCCATGCAGTAACTGCTAATCTCAGATCTTAGAGAGCATCTGTAAAGTCCACTGAAGCTGACTTTTTTGCTCACCTTTTAATGGGGGAGATTGATTAAGTATCCTATTTATTGAGAAGTACCTGAATGCAATCCCATCCCACATTCCCATTTGATGCCTTTCAATACTTAAACAATTTAAGAGTTTAAGGAATGAACATTTCCAAGTTGCAGGTTTATAAAAAATCCTACTCAACACAGAAGATAGTTTCCTCTTCTGTTCTTTGTTTTCCTTGAAACAGTTGCACAGAGAAAAAATCCACATTCCACCACAATTACTGGCCTACTGATCAATATATTATACACAACCCCAATTTTCATTTACTGACAACATTCTTTTTTTTTTTTTAATTATGTATTCCTTTCTTTTCTGTGTTATCTTTGTACATTCATAAAAGCCCAATAGCTTATACCTAGGAGCACTCCTAAGCCTGTTGAAGTCCATAATCCTAAACAAGGACTGGACAGAGTTTTACCTAAAAAGGAACAGAATATCCATGCCTCTGTGTATGTGCATTAGTGTTATGAAATACATACCAAAAGCCAGTGCCACAACTTCAGTTTAAGCATGTGTGCACAGAAGTACAGATAGTCTCATCCTTTCTACTTACCTGGAGTACCACAGCATAACCCCACAAACAGGAGGTCCCTAGTAGTTAGTCTCAGTGGTCTACAAAATACCTATGAAATACTTTTCTGTTGTCTTTAGAGATAAACACCCCCCCAATGGTTCTAATTATTTCCTCATACCACCTCCTCCCCACTACATGAGACAGACTGGGATTCCTGTACGTTTTAGGAAGTTGTATGAATCCAAAACAGGCACAAGTATGGACTGAACAAAACAAAATAGATTGTCAAAGGAGGAAGCAAGTCCATAAAGCTTGTGTTTCTAACATCCAGTGGCTTTGCGAAGGATGCGTCCACCAGGCTACCAGTTTATGTGTAATACTAATTTAATAAAATGGAAGAGCTGATCAGAAACCCAGCTCTGCATACCCAACAGCGGCATTGCACTCAGGACAGCAGATGCACAACCAGCTGCAGATATGTCCAGCCTTTTGCACTACAACAAAACCCAACAGACTAAGGTATTTTATGGAGCGAAAGGAATTAAGGTATTTTATAGAGGGACAGGAGAATGCTAGGTGCTTTCCTGCTGGACCGGTGCTTCTACAGCAGTTAATGGCTTGGCTCTCATGCTGGCTTTTGCTTTGATTGACAGGAGCAGTATGGCTGGGGGAGTGCGGGAGACGAGTTTTACAGGAGGGTTTCTAAGAGATCGTAGGTAAATGAGTACCTTGAACATGTGCACAAAGCCAGTATTTCCGTCTGTTTATTGAGATTTTTCCGGTACGATGCAAACAGACCGCACGAAATGGTAACTAATGTAAGTTTAAGAATGGCAGTGTGCGGATCGCAAGGGCTCGGGTCCCCAGTGCGGATCACCCGACCAACTCCGTGCCCTTCCAGGCGCCGCCGCCATTTTCCCTCGGGCCTGGTCTGACCCCCGCCGTGGCTGCAGGCCGGGAGGAGGAAACACCTCCCGGGGGAGGCTCTGCCGCTCAGCGGTAGCGCGGCGGCCGCCGCCACCTCACGGGTTCTGCCCAGACAGCTGCGACCCGGGGGAAGCCCGAGGCGAGGCAACGCCTCACCCCGCTTGGGGAAAGCCTCAGCACCAAGATGGCAACACCGCCCTGCCCTGCCCCTGCGGCGGCCGTGGCGGGGCTCCGGATCCCCACCCAGCCGAGCCGTGCTCCCGACCACCGCGACCCCGGCGCGTCTGAGCGGTGAGGGGCGCCGCCTGGCGGAGCCGCCGGCGGGCCCTGCGCATCACACCAGGGGGCGGGACCAGGCCGCGCCGAGGGAGCGGAGCCCACTGCGCCTGCGCCGAGCGGCCGACGACACTTCGTACGGATGTGTGAAGGCGTAACTAATCTTGCGGCCGGGTGCCCCGTTCCGGACGTCACGCATGATTGACGTGCAGGCTGTCCAATGAGAGCCGGAAATGCTATTCAAATGACGGGTGCCGGTGCATCGAAAGCCAATCAAAGCCTGGGGGCGGTCTTTGGACGGAGGTAACATAAGAAATACAAAATCCTCTTTATTGCTGGAATATAAATTGGAAGAGTTATCAGGGCAAAGGCTTGAAAACTAA
>JAVHNF010090820.1:0-10044 GCA_034783455.1 Micropsitta finschii
CATACTGATTACGGTTATGTGGAAACAAATATGTGTCACCTGGTTTTACTGTGTTTGTTGTCTCTGTTCCATATCTGCTTTATGGAAAGACAGAAAACAAATTAGAAATAGTTACTTGCTGTTGATGGGTACGCATTGAAAACTTGTATTCAGAAAATTTCCATGCAAAGAGGTGATGGTTGATTGTGAGCTTTTGAGCAACAGTGAAGTAAAAAAGGAAAAGATAGGAATCAATTGCTATTATTTTTATTTAATGATTTTACTTAGATAATAAGCCAGCAGTCAAATGATAAATGTAGATACCATCATAAGTCTCTCATTAAGCACATTAAAATAGAACTTGATTTTTATTTTTTTTTTATTGCTCATTTAAGTATAATTTAACTGAGTTTTTTTCAGAAGGGAATAGAATTTTTGCTTTACATATGAAGAGCTCTATTTACTTTTGAGATTGTAAATTCGTGAAGAATATAGTCATGGAAATTCAATTTATTGTAGCCCAAACCTTTGTCTATTAAAATCTCAACATTTCCTTTAGGGACAAGTAAGCCAGAAAGCTAAAGCAAAGCAGTTCTTAGACTGTGGTTTTCAAGCTGTTGGGAATAGAAGTTAGTTGTAGGCAGACAGCCAGGTTCCCACATTCCAGTTGTGACTGGTTAAACCGAAGTTTTCCTGTAGTCAAATAAGGGAGACCTCTGCTGTGCAAAACCATCAGGTATGTCTTATTATCTTCAGTAATTAAGTGAAATACATTTTCTGCTCTTAAGATCATTCATCAAAGGGAATATTTTAGTGTGAAGTCTGGTGACACATCCAGGTGTGAAGTTCTGTCCTTTTAAATGAATGCATACCCAATGGTTAGAAACTCAGATGGGAGGGAGAATGACTTTGTTGCCTAGAATAATCATTGTGGACTTAAAAAGTAATTACAGATATTGTGATTAAAAAAAAAAAATCAATCTCATTGCAATAAATATGAGCTTTTTACCCCAAGATAGGAATTCATGCTTTTCATCCCCTCTTCCCCCTGTCCCCTCCCCAGTTTTACACTTGACCTTAATGTTAAAATGTTGTAAGAGAAACTCTTCATTCTAATGGAATTTAAGAGTTTTGGAGGAACAGGTAAGTTGTCTGCTCATAAAGCAACAAACAGTACTGGAGTGACGGTTGGCTTTATAAGCTAATTACTATCTGTCTACACCGCTATTTCCAGAACAATAAAGAAAAAAAACCTTAGGCTTTCCAGTTATTTTTAAGTAAATACTAAGGACTATATAGAAGTAATTTTCTGAGTAAAACATTTGATGACATTTTAGGCAAACTGTTAATACTCAACATTAAAAAAATTAATTAGAGATAATTATTAAGTGCTTTCTTTTGTTGGTTCCTGAGTCTTACACTGCTTGCTACTATAAGAAACAAGAGGAAAAGAAAATTTATCACTTTTAAAGACTCTTAACACAGTTTTTCAGTTAATTTCTGTAATTCCCATTGTAAACATTATACCCTTCTGCTTTCATGAGCTGAATCTTCTTGGAGTCTTGGAAGAGCACAACATCTTTAATTTTACCAATGAATTCCTTGTGAAAAAGCCCTGTAGTGACTGTGTTGACATCCCTGCCAATTTCAAACCCACCAAAATAACAAATACCACCGTAGTTTAAAGCAGTGTATTTTCTGTGTGGATCAATATCTTCAAAAAGAATTAGCTCCTCATCAAGGTAAACCTTAATGCAAGTTTGGTTTTGAACTACAGTAACGAAATGCCACCTTTCATCACAACACGAGGAGTAATTACTGTGAATTAGAGGAACAGAGATTCTTTCTCCAAGATTAATCACAACTTTTAGTGTTCCATTGGAAAGACCAATGGCAAGGAAATCATTATCTTCATCTTCACCTTTCCCCATCCATGCTATTAAGCCTTCAGATTGATTGGTAGTAAAATTTAAAGAAATGCGGCTATACTGGAGGTCTCTTTTTCCATAATAAGGGTCTGTGTATTTGATGTATGAGTTGCCTACAAACTTTGCTATAAAAAAATAGATTCTGCTATCACAGTATTTACCTGACCAGCCTAGCGTGCACATACAGGAATATGAAAACGAAGTAGGTTGAGGAATACAGAGAGCCTGAGACCCACACCTGTGTTGTGAACAGTGAATAGATTGTTCACATGTGTTCCCTGTCCACTCCTGTGGGCAAGAACAAGAAAAGCCTGAGTTTTCAACTTGACATGTTCCATTATTTTTGCACACTGTGTACCCGCAAACTGTTCCATCACAGTCACCAACATTGGCTCCACCTGTGGGATCAGTCACAGTAAGCTTCAGTTCCCTGTTGTTGATAACAACTTCTCGTATACAACCGGTGAAACCTGTGGGTTCATTTTCTACTGCCATTGAATTAACAAGATTTAAGGAGGACACCCCTCCAACAAAAAAGTCTGTGTGCGTGTCTAGTGCATTCATTCCAGGACTGGCCTTATGAGTAATGTTCACACCATCCAGGTCCAGGTAGCCTTCATTGCCAACTCTTCCTGCTTTGAGTGAATGCCATATACTTCCATTTGTACAGACTTTCTGGAAGGTCTGTAGGATGACTGTCTTGTCTCCAAGATTGTAACGTAACTGTATAAATCCATTTACTAATGATATACATAAGAAGTCACCTGTAACAAGCAGGATAAAATAGCTTTAATTTTTAGAGATGGCACACTGAACAAAAGCAAATTCCTAATCCTGATGTTTTCATACCCATGCTTCAAATCAGTAACAAATTTTCAGCAGTCTTGTATCATCATATCTAAATAACACAAAGGAGAACATTCCCTGATGAGCTGCTTGTGTCCCTTTTTATTTTTTTTTATTGTTGGAAACTCAGCTCGTGTTTGCTTCAAAGTAAGAAGCCTGACCTTCTGAAAAGCTTTCCTTGTTCAGAGACTAGGTAAATGAGATAGAAGGGAATGGGATCATGTTGGCATCCAGGGAGTGTGAATTGATGTTCCTATGAAAAGAAATCAAGTTTTGGCAAAGTTACAAATGCCAGAGTATTCTTAATTTCTGTATGCTGAATAAAGGTTGATAGATTTGTCAGTGTCAAACAAACAAACAAACAAACACTGAAGGTTTGTTTGTACCAAACATACTCTCTTTTCCCTGCAGATGCTTTTTGCTGCAGGAATGTTTTGGGTTTAATAATCTGGCAGCTGTTTGAACAGATAAACCTTTTATTGAACTGGAGGCCTCCATGACAAGAAGTATTAGGAGAGAGTTATCTTTTCTTGTACTGTTGGTGTGTCTGGTCTTACAGGCAATGTAGAAGGAGAATACCACTCTGAAGTATACCTACAAACATGAAGATAAAGCTGGGAATGGTTAGGAAACAGGAGCTGATACAAAAGTAAAGGCAGAGACAGAGTCTAACAGGAGAACGTGACAAGGGGACAGAAGAGGACAGCAGAAGAGTCTGCAAATGGCAGTCACATTTGCAAACTTCGATATTTGCTTGTGCAATTTAACCTTTTCTTATATGGCTTTTGGAAATAGTAGCCATCAGGTTTTACGATTTTTTGGTTTGTTTGGGGTTTTTTATAAGTCCATCAGTTAAATTGATAAATAATGTTTGTTAAATTTTAATGTAAACTTTTGTTCCTAATAGCTAATAGTAAAACTTAAGTTTCATGTAGTACTTTTCTAATGAAGAAATACTTTCAAATTTGGAATGTACAGTTTCCTTAAAGATTCATCTTTTTTAAGGGTGGACCTCTAATAGAATGATGAAGTTTGCTTTCTTGAGGGTTTATTTTTTGAGTATTTCTAATCCTTAAGGTACATGCCTTTAGTGAAGTTAAAAATGAATGGCTTAATTTACTGGAGGCTTGTGAAAGTTACTAAAATTGTATCTCTGTTTTCAGTAATTGCTCAGGTTCCCATTCAGGCAGGGGAAGATGTTTCAATGTGTTAGCGGCTATAGAGCACATGCATAGTACCTTACCTTCCCTACCCCAGACACCCATGGAAGAATGAGAAGGCTCTTCCTCCTTTCAGCTCCAGTCCAACGATAGCAGGCACTTCCATGTAGCTGGCTAGTTCCAGTTGTGATTATCTGCTTTATTTCCCTGTCTTTAGTGTTCTTTTTGAGTACCTTATTTGTTTCTGCCTTTTTTCAGAAAATAATTGCCTTAACTTGTGGTTTCTCTTGCTCAGAGATGTGGCTTTAAGCTTACTTTATTTTTCATTGCATAGTTTGAAAGCAGTAATCTCTCTTGTTTGAGCTGTGTATATAACCTGCTTGTCCATTGCGTTTATCAGGACCTTAATCCTTAAATTACTTGTAGTCAGTTTGAGTGTCTCACTACAAGAGGAAATCTGAGTTAGATTACACTGTAGGTAGCATTTGCAATCTACAATGTCAAGAGAGATCACGGCTGAGTCCTCTGGATTATGGTCTAGCACATATTTGAGGCGTCTCTTCAAACTGGAGTAACTTCCTTTTCTGCTAATTATGCACAAAAAAAAAAATGGCACTTTCCACTTTCTACTCTCCCTGAGGCTCTCAAGGCACTTTCTTACTGCCGTGGTTAGCCCCTCTCTTTTCACAGATGACTTGCTATTTTAGTCTTTGGGAACAGCAGAGCATTGAGGTAAATTTTAATCATGTGGGCGTTGATCCCAGGGTTCAGCTCAGTATTTCTTCATGCTGTAAGCACTACCCAGGGACAAGTGGCTGAAAACATTTTGGGACTGAAGTGCTCTGTGCTCGGTGTCCGTGAAACTGCCTCTCAAGTGAAGGCAAATTATGGACTTTGTTTCTCTTCGCTTTAGCAACCAGTGACATTTTCAGTAAGGGACCTCAGTTGTCCCTGTCTCTGAGGGACAGGTTGCACAGCTGAAGCCTGCGCAGGCCTATGCCATCATAAGAATTGCATCATTATTTTAAGCAACATTCTTACCACTGAATTTTCCTTCTGGTCTGTCTCAATATGGGAGGCCATGAACACTGTTCCAGGTTTAGCATTACTGAAACGTGTTCCATACAACCGTAACTGAAGCCAAAGACCTTTCTGGGGTTTGCTTCAGAAAGAGATGACATGCTCAATTTTTGTGGACTAGATGTTAAGGTCTGTAATTTCTAGAAAATACTAGAAAGGACACAGGACACACAACTTTGCAACTTTTCAGATTAGCATCTCCTCCAATACAGATTATTTATCCCCATCAGTAGTGTCACAAAAAACAAAAGCAGAGGGACACTTGAGGTAGGCACTCATTCTTTTCTTGTGCACACAAGTCTTTTCCCAGCCTGTGGGATGGTGTGCAAGGAGCTGTAAGGCAATCTTTATCAGTAAGGTTGAATCTTCTTTAGATATAGGCTACTGTAGCTTAGCTGTGGCTTGAAACTGCAACATCTCAAGACCCTGGGTGTTGAACAAAATCTTCAGTAGCATTCAGTTCTATTCTGATGCTCCTTCCTTCCTCATCTTTCCTGTTTCAGTAAAATAGAAGGGGTTTTATATAGCCCAAATGATTAAAGGCTGTTTCCTTGTCTTCTCAGGGGTTAGGCATTTTGTAGCAGGTGTTACCTTAAGAAACTGTTCTGGAGATAAAATAGCATTTTACTTGCAAATTCCAGTTCAGGGTTTTTACCAAATGACTAAAGCTTAAAGTTGCTCCACCTCAGGGTGGATTGTCTCTATTCCATAGTAGAAGCCAGCACTCCCAAAACAGTCCCCAAAGGAGGTCTTAACCTGCTTCTGCATCAGATGTCAGCATTCACCGAAGCCGAGTCAATTCCATGCCCTCAGCAGTCAAGTTTCTAAAACGGGGAGTATATGAGGAGGCTCTTATAAGTGTATCTGACTACTACTGTGAGATCTGGATTATCTATGATGACATCTGCTTATATGACTTCTTATGATGGATTCTGAAAATTGCTTATTTGACTTACAATGATTAATTCTGAATGCATCACAAAAATTTTCAGCTTGCTACTATTCTGCATGAGTACATAAGTCGGTAAGCAAGTTAGTTACAGTCACACAGTCAAGTTTTAAATTCTCCAAATGGTGACAATGCCCTTCCGTGTTCAGCCTTTATCTAGACATGCCTGTGTGTATGTATATCCCCATTTTGAGAAGGGATCATGTTTAAGCAGTGACAGGTCACCATGGTTTTATGTTTCCACAGGAAATACACATCATAATGTGTCAAAATTTTGTACAGTTGGGAACACATGCTGGAATGCTGCACTCATATTTTGGGATGTCCTATTCATGCCAGAAGTATTGCTATGCATAGCAGATGTGATAGCGTTAAATTTACGCAGCTGTAAAGCTGATCTTTGCAGAGGCAAAGATCTCAACAGTTAACAGCCTTCACTATCAAATCTGCCAAATGTCATACATTTCCCAGGAGGCCTGGATATGATATCAGAAGATCTTAGGCTGACAGAGCATGGCAGGGAGGGTGTCCTGGTATTTTTAACATTACTCTTTCAGGGTGGATTCCCCACAATGATGGAAAGTGTACCCTTGTGCTCCATGTGTATGCATATGAGGCAAAGCCTTTTCTACTTGCCAGAGTACCTGAATTTATTCCCACACTTCACCACAAATTAACAATAAGAAGGATTTCCCACTACTTTGTAAAGCCAAAGAAGCTTCCAAAACATCCTTTTAAGTAACTTTGGAAGCAGTGCATGCAGTCTTCTAGCCAGTGGCATTCACCTTTTTGATGCAGGTGTCATGTCCCCAGCAATACAGAGATGCAAGTCTCCATAAGGGTTCCCTCTTTGCTCAAAACTCACTGATGAGTTCCTGGACTACTGAAGGTCTAGATTTCTTTATAAAGCTTTGTAAGACAGCTGATGCTTGTCATTTTTCTCATTCCGTGTTACTAAGCAGAAGCCTCTGTGTTACCCTGGAACAGAGGCTTTGATGAAATCAGTGCTTCAGCAGCTTCTGCAGGGTAAGGTGTCCCAGGAGCAGTGGTTTTCTTGTTACAGAACATCTATAGACTTGGTGTTTTCAGCCATTTCAGAGCCCTGAGATCGCATCTCTTGAGGTATGTTTGATGGCCTCAGTCTATGCCTTCTGCTGCTTTTTCCTCATCTTTCCATCCTCTAGCACAAGGCCAGAACTTGTAAGTAAGCAGTAAGTTTCTTCCACTTGGAGTACCACCCCAGAGCAGAAAGGTATAGCTGCGATCTGGAACAATCCAGCAGGCAGTGTGATGCTTATGCATCTAGAAGGTGTGGGTGATTATCTATTTGTAGGTTAGACCATTCAGCCTCATCTATCAAAGATGCTGCTTTCCTTGGTGAGAAAAGTGTTTCTGCTTCCTTTAGTCACCACTGTCACCCTGGCATATCCCAGCAGCTAGAAGCAACCTTTCTTGATCAACCTCCATATACCAGTCTTAATTTTGGTTTGCTTGCCAGTGGAAAATGGGTAGCAACAACACTTCATATGCAACAGATTTCAGGACAATGGCGGTGTCACATGGGTAACTGTCAGTTCTGCTTCTTATGTTGATAATTTCCATAGAAATGATCACAAAACTAGTGACAAAGCAGAAATCATGTCCCTGCTGGCTAAGGAAACATGGCTGCCAAGAGAGAAGACTTAACCACCCTGTTCTGAAAGTAGGTGGGTAATCAATTTATTTCTGATTAGGCAAAAAAGCTACTTCTGTCATGTGAGCTCCATCATTCAGTTTTTGCCATAAGCAGCGTCTTAGAAAACTGCAGACATCACACCCCCATAGTGGCCATCTCTGATTTTCATGCTTCAGGGTTTTAAACTGAAATGCCTTAAATATCTGGAGTTGGAGTTCTGCATTTTTTTTCAGAACAGCTAGGTAACATAATCATGTTGAAGAGAGACAGAGCGCTGCTGTTCCAAATGTTAAGTATTAAATTCAGCATAAGTCATCCCATTCTGTTTATTAACCTGACCTCCTTCTTAGTCACCAAATATATCTGTTCTCTCTCATCTCATCAGGGAGCAAACCTTTACATCACCCTGGCCTGGACTTTGGAACAATGCAGACAGTCCACAGCATAATCCACCTTCATACACGAATGTAGAGCTTTAGTAATGCTGTGACTCAACAAAAAAGTAATGCTCCTTACTCACTCTTAGCCAGATTGCCAAGGCCTTCAAATATATAGAGTGGTTGCTATGTAAATGGACTGAATTATTCATTGTTCAAGCTGTTGATGGGCACCTGGCAAACGCTGTCTGAATTAAAAGCTATCACATTTTGTTCACAGAAATAGGATACACTGCACTTGAGAAAATGTGAATTGGGCTGGCTTTCATTGACACTCTGCTGAACTCCACAAGAATTCTGTATTATCTGCAGATGACTCACTGAGAAACAGCACATACAGCTGTCTGTATCTTCCACATTTTTACCTCATCGGCATAAAACAAGTAATCAAAGCAAGGGGAAAAGGTCCCATTATCATTATATCTGCAAGTTTTCAAACTAGGATCTTCACACACAACTCACTTATTGGGGATTCTTTCCAGCTTATAACTAACATAGTTAATTTTGCCAAACTTTGGAAATGGTTTTCTCAGGGCCTGCAGAAATCAATACTACCAGACTTAAATTCATGATAAGTATTCAGAAACAGCTGGCAAAGTGAGAAAACCAGCGATTGACAGAACTACAAGAAATTCTGTTAACAGATAAAGATTCATAGGATGTTCTCCATTTTACGCCAGTTTGCCAGGTTTTCAAATGTGTGTACTGAAGGAATCACATTGTTAGAGGAGTAAGTAGAATAGCCACCTAACCACCCTTTCTAGAAATGCCTGTAACGTTCTTTGAAAAGAACAAAGCAAGAAGGAAATGTTTTAGTGGAATTCTCATGTTTATTTCTTCACCTACTAAAGATTCTTTTTTGATGATGGGAGGATTTTTCTGCAGGGGCATGCCCCTGAAGGGAAGGTCCCAGTTTAGTGTTTAAATGGGTGACAAGCCAAGACAGTGTACAGCTGTGCCACTCAGTATCATTGCTAAATTGGCTCTGTAATCAGAGCTGATTTCTTTTAAAAAACCCCAGCATTGCCTAGTGAGGAAAAAAAAAAGGAATTCTAATTACTTTCTGTTAAAAGGGAATTTACAAAAAAAAAAAAAAATCCTGTGATTTTGGTAATCAATTTATTAAGTCTTATATAACTGTGTAGGAGAAAAGGCTTTATCTGAAGTGCTTTCTAAACTAATCCCCAACAGAAAGCTCTTTCACATCTGCTGGCTGCTAAGAATACTTCTGAGTCTTTCATCAGTCTAATTATATGAAAACAAATATAAAGACCCAGACTATTAGCTTTTCCCAAATCTTTCAAAACTTCAGGACAGTAAAAATGGAGGTAGGGAATTTGTAAAGAAATTAAATTACTCTATAGAAGATGGGTTTCATTTTGAAATGAAATTGTTATGATTCTAGAAAATGATTTAAAGAAAGTATTTCTTCCTGTGCAAACTAAAGATTCATGAATGGCAAAAGAATGAAGGCATGCTCATGCTAAAACACCCCTGGTCCAAGTTAAACAGACTTAGCACTCTCTTTGATGCTTCCAAAGAGATACTTAATTTCTTTACATGCTCGCTGCTTCCCTGACCTCTGACTATTCTTTTGAGAAAGATCCTTTTTTCTCTTCTATTTTTCATGGCCCATGTAATGCTTTAGTAAAACAGGAGAGAGCACTTCTCTGAGAATCTCAGAATTTGGCCTGTAAGTGATAGAATTATAAAAGATTCATTGTGGAAGACAGAGTTCTTTGCAAATAAATGTATTTGTATTACAAATATGCCATATATTTTTCTTTGAAGCTGTTCTCTGCATGTGGTTGAAATTAGAGCAAGGCAAATGGGAGTTGCCAGCAGCGTATGATGTGTTATCAGTCTTACCAAAAACAAGCCTGTTAAAACATCTGTATATAGAATAAGAAGTTGGTAACTTGGGCATATGTGTGTTTCTATGCATATGTACTTGAGAATGTTTATTGAAATGTCTCAAAGCCTTAAGCTT
>JAVHNF010090820.1:27204-41530 GCA_034783455.1 Micropsitta finschii
ATCGACCAACACCCCCAAGTTCTTCTCCACAGGGCTGCTCTGAATCTCTTCTCCGCCCAACCTGTAGCTGTGCCTGGGATTGCTCTGACCCAGGTCCAGGGCTTTGCACTTGTTATATGTCAAAAGAGTGTCATTCTCCTTTCTTGTTCCTCAGAAAAATCAAACACTCTGAAAATCAAGGGTTTAACATTTCTGGAAGGATCATGCAAAGTGCATTTATTGGGACATAATGTAGTGCAACAAATGGAAAGCAATCCCAAATTATATCATTCAAAGCATTTCCTTTGTTTCTGTATCTAAAAGACTATAAATACATTTGTGAGGAGAATGGGGAGGAAACTTCACACTTCCTCTCAGGGGTGAATATTTCAAATTTTAGTGCAACCTTAGTAGCTTTGTAGTAGCTTCTAGTTTTGTACAGGTTTTCTTGCAGATGAAGATTTGTGGACAGCAAAACCAGTTACCGTATAACGCTCTCTCCAACACAAAGTTAGTAGACTGTTTTTAGCTTGACAGGTATGTAAACGCTTTTCTTTGTAGCACACAGTATGACAGGTATTTGTTGTTTTGAAGAAGAATCACATAGAGGTTCTATTGTGCAAAACTTGTCTTTTTCTTCTTCTTGTCTTGCTGTCTGTAGTGTTTTCAATCAGTGTCTTCAGACATTTTAAATCAGCACTTTTGTCTTTTTTTAAAAATACATAAATACATGTAAATAAATGAACACGAGGAAGCACATGAGGGGAGGCAAGTATAATTAATCTTGGCAGATACTTCCAAAATCAAAAGTAGTCCTAAGCAAAGGTTTTACAGCTGAGTTACGAAGTGTTTGAAAACAAGCTTTATTACAATGGAAGTGTTGACACACAACAGCAATTTGGAACTGCAAATATACTTCGTTCTTGTATGCCTTACAGTCTGTCTGGATGCTACTATCCATCTGCACTTAGTGATGAGGCATGAAAGACCATACACACATCTGGGCCAGTTGTCCTTTCCACCACTTATCCCATAGATCAGTCAGGTGATCAGCTTATATGAACTGACCTAGTACAACCTATTTCAACATAAGATTCTTACTAATACACTTTGTTTTGACTGAAACTGATTAAGAAGGTCTTACATGGGCAGGCTAGCCAGCAGATCTGGAAAGGCAACCATGAACGAATGCTTGAGTGGCATGAAGACTGGCCAGGAAGGTGCATTTGAGAGTCAGGGAAACATCCACAGAAATCACAACTGGAAGCACAGAGAACTGTGTGTATTAAGGAGTGACGGAGCATGAGAGAAGGATGCAGAGGTGCTAGGTAAGGAAAGTCCTAAGGATTTAAACTGGCTCAGGACTTTCTGATGTTGGGCAGCCAGTGGTTTACTCCAGAAATGGGCTCTTAGATAAACCCACTATTTTCCAGGAAACAGAACTCACCTATTTTTACTCTACCAACCATGTTTATATATATTAAAGCAGTCAAGCTCTTTGCTATTTGTTCTCTGCTAGCTAGGCTTCTCACTGAGTTTTTGAAAAACGTCTTTCTTACCCATCTAGTTCTTTCCATGCATTTTGTCATAAGTCTGGATGCCAGTGACTTCAGTGGAGCAGAATCAGCTCATGGAATTTCTTCAGAAAGTTCCCCAGGAAGTGGCAACACATAATTCTAATATTTCAGTTTTGATTTTATTAAAGTAAGATTAAAATTCTCTGTGTAATTAAAGGAATCCTTCAGCAGTTTTCATTCTTTACTTCCTCCTAATAAGGTGATAGGCTCCTGGGGACATCTGTTACCAAGCCACTAAACTACCATAGTTATAAGTCTAGAGATCAGTTCATGCTGTAGTCTAAAATATATGTATATATATACTTACTAAACAGTAGAGCCACTTTCCATGCACTTTCCACCATTTCTGCATTTTATTAAACTGCATGGGGAAACTTTACATTGTCCAACACTGCGACCATCATTGGGGTGCCCTTCTGGATTTCCAGGTGATTTAAACTCTTGATTCATGCTGGTGCGAACATGAACATCAAAAATGCAACCTCAAAAATAAAATGAAAAAATAAATGAAGTTTAATCTAGACACAGGAAGTCAAAAGAAACCAAAGAGCAGGACAGTAGACTAAGGAGTGACTAGGTACAATTTTGTGTGTACGCATTATAAGAATGCATTTATATCAGATAAAAGTGGTAGCCCTCCTCCCCTCCAAAAAAACCACCAACAAACCCTCCCCCCCCCCCCCCAAACAGACAGAAAGAACAGCAACAGAAAAGGAGAACAGACGTCAGGAGGTTTGTTTAATGTAAAATATGTAAGGATCTAGAGAACACGAAAATATAACGGAAGCAGGGAAAGTGGATTTGAAACTCCTTAGGCTGAAAAGGACCCCTTTAAGGACAGACAGAAATAGTCCTCTTCTTAAGTGAATGCTTCAGTCCCTACTACCTACAGATCACGTCACACATAATCACATTTTAAAGTATGCATATACTGCCCCTTTAGACCCTTAATCTCAGAAAACATTTCTAAAGTTTAATGTATGCTATTAAGGCAAACACTTCCAGGGCCTGTTACTTGGTCCTGTGGGCAAGTGACCTGGTAGTAGTCATGATTATATTACCAAACTTTTAGAACAGTATAGCTGCATCCAGGTTACTGATGGGAAATGGTCCCTAGGTTATGTTAAGGCCCTAAATACACCAAAGAACTGTTTGGAAAAATGACAGTTGTCACATATCAAATATTTGTCAGGGACCACTGTAAGGATATATTTGCAGAGATGATTTGGTGCCAGCACCTGGATCTATACCCTGACATTCTTTTGATTGGGTAATATATTGGTATCCCAAGTGAAAAGGGGAGCCAAAGCTTCAGAGTGAAGCAAAGGTGAGCCTTACACTCTACCTCCAGGCAGCTCCTGCTTAGCCTGTGGGCAAAGACTTTGGAGAGTCCTTGCATTTCCTAGAGACTGCACACTTTTCAAAATATACCTGAACATCCAATTGATTTAAAGTCACATTTAAAAGTAGTCCTAAGCACTTTTGAAATGCCACCCACATCTATACATAAATATATACAATTTCAAACTAAAAATCACTTTAGTTAAGTCAGTACAGTAATGTATTTGGAAATACAAATACCTTTCTAAGTCTGATTTATACAATTTAGCTGTAAATTCCCATAGTGCCTGAAATAATGAGAAAGTAGGTATTCAGCAGCCAGAGGCTCATTGCTTAATATTAAAATCAAGGAAAGGGTATGATACGGAGATTGCAAGTAATCATCACACCGTTTTTTTAGAAAGTTTGTGCATGATTCACTGAAATCGCATAAGAAAAAGTCTTGCACCTGAGAGATAGAATGAATGTCACATAACTTGTTTCAATCAAATTAGAAATAATATTTACAGCAAGATAACTATTTTAATTACAGTTAGATCAGTGTTACTAAAAATAGCTTTCGTAGGCTGTTTCCATATTGCACACATTTTGTGGTTCTGTTTATAAGGACAGATAACTCATTAAGCAATTTAAAATAACCTGGTTTGATGATTATTTGCAATCTTCATATTATTGCTTCTCTGCTTTTAACAGGGTTGGTTTTAGGTTTCTCTGTGCTCACTAAATCCTAACTAATGTTTCATCTGTTTATCAGTAGCAGATAAAACATGTTCTGTTCTCCCAGTCTTGCTGGAGTGGTAAGAAAAAGCAGCCCAGAGCTCTTTGTAAACAATGGAAAGCACACTGAGTACTGAAGAACTGGCAAGGTCATCATGGAAAATGAACTGTCATTTGTGTTGATGACTAGTTTAACTGTACCAGTAGAACATCTAGGTAAGGAACAATTCTTGAGCACTTGTAAACAAAGCATATTGTAGGTACAACAGTATTTTGGCCCAGCTTTATGAGTTTAACTGTTTCTCTTTCATTTAATTTTCTTATTTCTTCCAGTTCTTAGTCAGTGGGATGCAGAGGGAGGACTCAGAGAAGCAATTTGAGCCTGTTGTAGCAAGCAGTATAAAACTTTCTGCAGAGGGATCAGCTGATGAATGTGCTTTCTTTCTGACCTGAATTCCCTCTGCTCTGCCTGTTCTGGGCCTCTTTTAATGAGACTGCCAACTATTCTGAATAGTGGAGAGGTTTTCTGACACAGCCAAGTCTGTAAGAGGAGCTCAAAAGAAGTTTCTGAATTTGTGAGTTAGACTCGGTTTGATCCTGAAGATCAGAGTTTGATGCAAGTAAGCTGAAACACAAGACAGAGTACTCACAGAGAGTATACTATCTTTTATTTTAAATCTTTTGTCTAGTGACTCCTTAGACCACACTTAGAGCTTTCTGCCAATTACTTTTTTAAGTAATTTAATCTATGGCTTTCACCCCAGGCTAGCAGATCTCTGAAACCACCAAAGAGCTACCAATAATGGATCAAGGAAACTTCAGAGATTATAATAGAAAACTTCATTACTCAGCCTTATGTTGTTGGGGATTTTTCTCATATATGCTTATCACATAAAGAATTTTTGCAAAAATTTCTCACTTAGTGTCCCTTACCTGCTTGTAAGCACTTGGCACTAATTTGACTATAAAATACACAAAGCAGTCATTTTCAAAATGTACTAAAAATGCAGCAACTTACAGAAATAGATATCCTAAATTTACACATTTCTAGAATTCTACCTGTCCTGAAGTGCTTTGTTTTTCCTCTGTTTTTATTCAAGGTTTATGAATAGTGTGGTGCTTGCCCAATAGAGAAGGCCCCCACAGTGACCACCCAGTGCTGCTCTGAGCTGTGAGCCAAACACCTAGAGGTCCTGTATGGATCATACCAAACTGTGATGCAAGAAGCAACACTGATTAAAAAATGCTTCAGAAATCACTTTCCTTCTGGGACATCTGTGAAGCAGAAACATAAAGAAATGTAGTCTTTGCCCTGGCAGGCTTGCAATGTATTCCTTTTTTTTTTAAAAGGACCACAAGGCTATATTTGTATCTATTTGGAACACCACTGAGTTCTGGGTTTACTTTAAAGAGTGACTTCAGTAGCTGGAATTTCATTTACTTCTTTGCAAAATCATTTATGTGAAAAGGTTCCTCAACAGTTCAGCTTAATGGTAAGAACTTCTTTTGCCTTTTTACTCCTTCATTTAGTGCTATTTGCTGTCAAACAACCAATTGCTTCTATAGCCATACTTAATCCTCTTTACAAGACTACAATATCAAACGGTTACTCCTACTTCTCTGTTCTTCACTTCTTTCTGGCTAAAGACTGCATCATGCCACCATGGATGGCATGTTTCATGATTTATGATGTTTCATGCCTTACCATGAAACATTAGAAGTTTGCCTCTTTTTCTGCCTGCCACCAGATTTCTCTCTGCCTGATTCAGCTATGTCAAGTCTGGAAACTGAGCTGTAACTTCTGACTTTTTCTAAATAACTATCTCATTTTGTGTAGGTGAGTCATGGAGCTGAGCTGTGCAGACCTGAACAGAAGGCAGTTGCTTTTATACTGTGTTTCAAATTGTCCATAAGGAGCAGCTTGAGTGTCTCTGGCCACAAGACTTGCAGCTACCTAAAACCCACACTGAATTTTTAGAGCCAAGGCAGTATGATCTGCTACACACCTCAGAAAACTCTCAAAGGTCATTTAGTTGCACTGTTATAGGTCAATAAGGAAAAGCTGCATGCTTAAGTAAACTATACTACCATGTTAACATTACAAAAGGCACATATAAACCCACAAAGAGGTACAAATTCAGATGAAGGTCAAAGTTAACAGCACCTCAAACTCCACATGAATTTGGCTTCATCAGAGCTCTACCATTACATGCTAATGTTATGACCAACAGGAATCTGGTCCTTCACTTTAACCAGTTTTACAGTTTTTTGACAGTTTTACAGGTTCCTTATGTTGCAGCTGTGTTGCAATGGCCAATTTCTACAAATGCAGTTTATCACAGAAGCTGAAGGAAATTTCCCAAATCATTCAAGGTACCATCAAACATTCTTCAGTCTACCTAAAGAATCTGTAGGTGCCAATGCACAAATTTCCTAAACATTAAACTCCCAACCTTTTTCTTATTAAATTACAGTTTATTAAGGACATTTATTTTCTCCTCCTCCACAGAAATTCCTTGAACAACAATTGCTAAAGGCATGCAGGTAGGAGAGGAAATGGTCTAAAACAGTAGCTGTACACAGTAAAAACCCTAAATGATTGCACATTGACACTGGGGACAGTTAGTCTGCAGCAGCAAGGCTGACCTCAATGTTTCTTGACCTAACAGTGATTGCTTACAAAAGGAGAGGTACACTCTGGTATTAGAAGCAAAATGCTTTTAATAAATCTTGTCTTTAAAAGCAGCCAACAGCAGCTTTCCAAAAGTCTGAGTGGTTTAATCAACAATGTGCTCGATTAATTAATCTTGGCTGTCACTTTCAGAGTTTTTCTGCTGGCTCCCTATAGCTGTAGATTGGCTGAAGTAAAATGCTTTTATATTAGTGGTATTGCAGTTTCCACTCTAGAGAAGGGCTGTGGAGGTTTATTTCTGATCATGAGGATCCTGAGAGCTGAAACTGGGGAGATTATTTGTGAGCTAGAAGAACAAATGAGGTGCTGACCACATCTGAAAATGTAATGAGAAATTGGTCCTAGGGAAGTTTAGCTCCCTTAAAAGTCAAAATGCTCTGGAGAATAGACACAAGCTGCTGCTGGGAAGTGAAGCATGGAATGAATTAGCAAATGTAATAGACTTAATACTGTGAATGGTAGGGACAAAGAGAAAACTCTGTATGTTCTACACATTTGACAAAATTTTGAGGTAGAGACTTCTTTTTAAACAGTAAGAAAAATAAAAAAAATAGGGTGCAACTTTTCATTTTTTGGAAGAATTTTCATCTTGCATTTGTAGACATTTGACCATCACAATACAGTTGCAACATGAGGAACCTGTAAAACTAGCAAAATGTTTGCTGTTGAAGTGAAGCACAAGATTCCTGTTGGTCACTGCTAACTAACATTAGCATGTCTATTAAAAAAGCAAGTATTTCAGAAATACTGACAGTATTAAAATACTTGTATAGACATGTTTTATGATATGCCAATTTGCAAGCTGTTAAGAAACTATGAAAATTATAGCTATTCAACCCATACCTCCTGAAAAGACAGAGGCAGATGACATGTTAATTCATATGTCTTTTTGAGTGAAAAGTTAACTACGGGAAAAGAAGTTGATGTTGGGGAAGTTTCTGTGTAAGAACAAAAAGTAAGGTGATGGCCTGAAAAGCAGCTGTTACATGGTCTTAGTGGAAATGGAGTGAAGCAGTGTATGAAAGTGAACTTTATTGCTATACTTGCCTTTCATAATGTGCCCTGATTTTATAATTGAGAACTCCAACTTTGCTCTGTTATAGCAAAATATTTTCTTTTAATTTAAAAGGCTTTCCAGTCCTTAAAATAAATAGAAGTTTACCTCACAAATATTAAGCACATTATTCCTATGGAAGTAAGGAATAGAGAAGTGTTATGAACAAATACTTTATCTCGTTGCTAATCTGGTAGGAGTTGAATTAAGAGTTTTACAGAGCTTCAATTATCAGTTTTGTGGTAGGAATAATTATTTGTCAGATAAATAGCTGAAATAGAGCTAACAGGAATTACTTAGGTCCTGTCTAGAGATGTAGATCATGATGTCATGGAAAAAAGTCTGATTTCATGTTTTATCAGAAAGAATCTTCTAGCATGAAAGCTATTACCCAAACCAGCACTGCCAGTAACAATGGACAGAGTGAGCTGGGAGGAAAATCTAAGCTACTTGACTGTGGAGAAAGGAATTCCTTTTGGAGTGATGCTGCACAACAGTGACAGATAAGAAAATATAATTTCATGGCAAAATTCCATTTTTATCAGAAATGCTAAAGTTCCATTTTTATAAGTTCCATTTTTATCAGTTTTGCTAAAAAAATTAAGCAAAACTTCTGTTTGGATAATGTTTCTTAGTTATCGTAGTGAAATAATGAAAAAGCCGCAGGAATTAGCTTGGCTGAGCAGGGGCATCCTAGTTTGTTTCCTTATAAGAAAGAGATTTTAGATCTTTATTTCATAGGCAGCTGAAACAATTTAAAGCATGTTTTAAAAAGAAATTAAAATAGTAGATAATATTTACCTTGAAAGCTGTTCTTAAATCTGGATCCCTTTGGCAGGAGTTCTGGAGCATACTCACGATAGCCTCCTAAATAAAACTGACTGAAAACATTGAGTCCAACCAGTCTCCCAGGAGAAGTGACAGTTTTATTCTTCTGATCATTCACCTTTCAATGAAACATTTATATTCGTTACAACAAAGGATTTTACCTTATTTAGGAACTCCAAATGAAGATGATCCTCTAAACTTAGCAGGGAAACACAAAAGTAATTTTTAAACTTTCCATATAAAATGTGAATAAAAAACCATGTTCATCTAAAAGCTATTCTTCTAAAGGAAATGATTCCTTACCTTCAGCCAGCCTTTTCGGAGATATCTGCCAAGACGGATGACATGAATATCGAGTGCCAGATCAAGTGGTTTACTAATGATTGTTGCTGTGCCAGAACCTAGATTGTAACTATATACTACTCTGCCATTACGAAGGCCTAACTCCAAGAAATCATCTCCATTGAGACCTGAAAAGACAAATATAGAATAACTGCTTATTCCAGTCTTTACTGAATACTGATGCATAAAATATTCTCCAAATGCACTGAAAATACATCAGTTTAGGAAAATTCTAGCCAGGAAGGTTTTCTGTTTTGTATATATATTTAATATTCTCTGTTTAACTTGTAATACTGTTTCCAGAATTCTTGTAGATTTAAAATAGAAACTGCAGAGATTTTGAATATATAGGGGTTTTGAAGGCCTTTTTTCTCACAATATAGTAGGTCGGTGACAACCACAAAGCCTATCTGTTGTTATGTCTATTGGATTTAACGGTCACTGCTATTCCTCCTGCAACATGAATAAATTCTTAACTTTCTCCAAAATCTTAAAAAAAAGCAAATTGAAATTCCAAATCACATATGAGAATAGTCAATTACTTAATTCTACTCCACTGTGCTTTCAGCTTTCATGGTAGGTATTTTAACACACAAAGAACCTGAGGGCACCTGCTGCAGTGACGTAAGGAACCAACAAGGATATGGACCTGAAGCTCTAGCAGCTTCTGTCAAGCTTGGACAGTTGCCCTCGACTCAAGAATGCTGGAGACTTTATTGCAGCCGCCCCCACCTAGAGTATTTGTTACTGAAGTTTCTCTGGTCAGAAAAGCCATAGGATTTAATTCTCTGAAGTCTTCTTAAACTTTCAGGTTAGAACTCATTAATTTGCAAATATGCAGTAAATAGTTTAAATTCTTTACATTTAGGACTGCATGCTATAAGTGTAGTCTGTGTTTTTCAGGTACCATAGTATAAAATCTCACTTGAAAGATCTCATTAGAAAGTCTAACAAAAAGCCTGTGAGTAAGAATTAAATTCTTGGACCCATTCCTGGTCACCCAGATAAATGGATTTTAAGGCCAGCATCTTTGAAGAGAATTCTATCCCTCTTCTCATGTAGGCACGAGTGGAACCACCATTATTAGATCATGTTAAAGAAAACGCAATCACCTGGTTTCTTTTTACGAACCCTATCCTTTCTTTTGCACATACTCTTAGTATGGTAAAAGAACTGGGATAAGAACAGTGGTAAAAGGGAAGAAAGTTCCCAATCTTGGATTAGGATGTCCTGAATTGAAATTCAAAGCCATCAGTTTCTTTTTACAACTCTCCCATGAATTCAAGCAATTTGGTGCTCAATTTCATGCCAGTAAACTGTGTTGTATTTGATATTTTCTTGTTTTCCTAAGACTATTTAATTTTGTGTTTGTTTTAGTGGAGGTCTCTCCCTATTTGTTCTTGCAGTGTCATATGGTGGCCCTCGTATCAAATATGTGTCTTGATGCATCTTCTTCAAGTGTATGGGGAATTTGCTTCATTTGCAAAAGTTAAAGCGGGCTGGCTTTTCCCCACAAGAAGCAATGATACTTGTATCTCCTCCTCCCACTGAAGCTCTGCATACTGCTGTTTCATGTCCAAAATTGCTATATTCCACTTACCTCACATGCTCTATGAGCATGCTGCACTAGCAATGCACAGGTACAACAAAACAGTACTCTGCTTTTTCTATACAGAAGTTTGATTTTTCTGTACTATTTTGATGCACCATGAATTATACAGAAAGAAAAGCTTATTCCAAAGAATTTGAATACACAGCCTCTGTAGAAAATGTTCAATTACATTCGGTTGAATACAACATAAATGCTGTTCATTTTTATTACAGTGATTTATTCATGACTGAATAAAACCCCTTTGCCTTCAGTTACACTGGCACACTACCAGTGAACAACTTCCAAATTGAAAATAACGTTTTTTTTTTCAATTGTTACAAAAGTTTCTATTTTCAGCAGCATCCACAATGTATTTTCATGTTTTGGCCTGCAAAACTAGGGGAGGCACTTTAAAGACAAAGTGTTATTTAAAATGCTGTCTGGATTTTTAAAAAGCTTTCTTGGAAATTAAGCACATAAAAGAAATGCAACAGTGTCAGTGTTCCACAAAATCGACCTGATGGTGAAGTTAAGGTTAATTAGTAGTCTGTGTAAATGAGACAGCTTTTCACTGTTTGATTGGCTTTGATTCTTTCAGCTTGCTCCTTGTCTGTACCAAGAATGGAAAGGAAAGCAGATTCTCGAGTAGGCTTCAAAGAAATAAGGCCATCTTAAATTCCCATTCTTTTTGTCGATTTCTGGCTGACTTATTTTGGGATTCAAAATCAGTTGATTTTTGCTTATACATTAGTCTTACAAAGGCATAATTTTATTAACTTAGTTTTTCTTACACTAATATAACTGCAAATAGAATCAGATCCAGATCCAAAATGTTTTAACATTTTATGCTTTCAAGGTTGTAACGTAAATGACTTCAATACCTTAGCTATGAAAACCAATGGTGGTTATTTCATGTACACTAATAAATGGACTTCAGGGAGGAAATATTTCCTGCTTTTTCTGCTCTAATCTATAAAGATAGAATTCATTTGAAACGCCAGTGATTCAAGGCTTAGGTGTGACTGCCTCAATGCCAGTGTTCTGATGGCTTTACATGGATGTAGATTCTGGGTGAGAAACTTCAGTGAGAGAGAGTTTGGAGAGCTCGTGATCCGCAGCTGGAACTCAGGTATTTCACATCAAACCCAGCCTCTCACACTTGTTGCTCTTTCAGTCAGAGTTTTCAGGCTGTCCACCCTCTAAGCCCAAACCCAAAAGAGATACGCAAACACTGCAGGAGTATAACAGAAAAGGATGCACATTGCTTGATTTGAAGGGAATTCTGATTTGCTGTGATCAATGCCAGCTTAAGGTTTGCCATGCTCCTTAATGCATTTTCATTTAAAAATGCTCTTTAAGTTTATCCAGGAATCTCTGAGGGCTCAATTTAATATTTTAGAATCAGTTATTCTTATGGGGATTTGTAGAATTCACGGCTCTTCCCCTAAGAATTTGAGTTTTATTTGAATTAATCTAAACCCATCTAACCTTCTTGCATGCACTCTCCAGAACCTTCACTGCTTTTTTTGCCCCCTCCCTAGGCCAAGGAATATTTAAAAAGGAGAATTAGAAAGAGATTTGGACCCTAGTTGAAAAAAGCATCGATTTCCTCAGTTGTACTTAAAGCCCTTTCCTTTTGTAAAACAAATAACCTGAATAAACATGTCAGGGAAGATTAAAACCTCATTAAAAACTGTAAACAGAGTGCAAAGAAGAAGGCAGGAGAAAAAAGCTTGGCTGAATTGAATAATGGTAATAATAAAATCACTAAACAATATTGCTAGTTAAAAGTCCTGTTAAGGAGAATGTACCGCTGAGATGGGAAGCAGAGCTGGTCTTATCTAACACTCAGGATGGAGATTTCTTTGCAATAATTTGATAACATTTTAATGAATAAATTAATAACATTATCCAGGAAATGGAGTTCATGGATAAAGTCAATTCCTCGCCGGTTCCCAAATCTAATCAGAGAAGTTCTGTTTGAGGACGGTCAGCAATGATGTATGTATTCAGCAGTGTTTTTCCCTGCCCATCTAGAAGGAGGCATAAATGCTGAGGCTACCATTACAGCACTGCATGCATAACAGGTTGACTTCACAACATTAATGCAAATTATGGTTTTAAGGCTGGCAATTATGCATTTTTATGTTACTGACGTGAGCAGGATTGTTGCATATCTGCTTTAAAAGCACTTGGGAAAATAAGTCTATCTTCTTTTTAAGTGACGGACTTGTAGAGACAAATTTACTGAAAAGGAGAAATATTGCTCATTGTGGAGGAAGAGCTGTAGCAGATTTTGAGACCAGGACGAGGTTGTGTTAATGTATTGCCAATGCAAAAGATCTATTCACAAGATTTTTACTTTAAATGGGTAAGGGAGGGGAAAGGAGTAAAGGGAAGACGTTAATGAAGGACAGGGCAAAAAGAGTGTAGAGAAGTAGCATTTCCATAGCAAATGACCAGATCAGGAGAAGGAATCATTATATGTTTGATTTTAAAGTAAAATTTAATACAAGAGGAGGACTGGAATCTGATTTAGCACAAACACCTTGTGATTATCCCCTTTGTTTCGCTTTGAGAGAAGTCTGCAATAGTAAATACTGTAGTTGTCTGCCTGGTCTTTCAGTCAGGATCAAGCACTGGAATGTTAATAACGAGACCTTTATTCAAGGCTCCAGAGATACCTGAGAGAGTGATGAATGCTTGTATGCCTGTTCTGTGTGTACAAGGGTGTTCACTTCAGTGCCAGAAAGAGCGTAGCTGTTAATAGTTCATTTGAGCTAATTAGCACTGGTTCCTTCGTTTAGCTCATGAAGGCATTGTGTGATGCAGACAATCTCTCGATGCCGCAATACAGTTTTTAACACACTGCCCCAGCATTCATCATTTCAACAGCCCACCTGACATCTGGAGAAAACCCCTCTGGATCCCTTCATAATAACAGGATGTAATCCTTATCCTCTCCAAAATATCTGTCAGATAGCTGCTCCTTCTCTAGTATCATCCATGTGCTGTCAGGCTGCTTCCTATTTTTTCCCCTTCACCAGGTTTCCTAATAATCCTTTGCACACCAAACCCAGGCAGTTCATCCAACCATGTTAGTGAATCAGCACTACAGGAAAGACAAGTTTTGATGGACAACGGCAGCAAGGAACCTGCTCCAGAGCAGGAGCAAACTGTCACTGTGTATTCTAAGTGACTGCAGCTCTTGCACTGACAGATCGTACATGGTTTGCTCTTCACAAGTGCTTTTCCTCATGCAGTTCTCTCAATTCCTTTACACACGGTTGTGATTCTGAAGCTGTAATGGTAAATACAGAACATTATTCAGTCACTGTTGAAATTTGGTTAATATTCTGCCCTGATTGAGGCCAGTGCTTTCCACGTACTTTAGTGCCTGAGAAAGGTGCCTGCACCCTGCCTATATAAAACACCTCACAAGGATGGGGAGCTCTTCCTTTACAGCTCAGGGAGCAAGAAGAGAAGGTGGGCACTGGGACAGGGCAACAGCAGTGTCAATGGTAGCAAGGCAGGTCCTTCCTGATCCCAGTTTGAACTGATGTCCTCAGCTGGGAAGGGTGAAACCAGAGGGATGTGTTGTTGGTGCCAGCTGTCTCCATAGACTTGCAGACAGTTGAGGCAGTTGTCCTAATCCCGGCAGTATTGTACCTGGGGATAGGTAGCACCATCCAGCTGGCAAATTGCAGTGGTGGGCCTATTTGGGTGATGTCACACTGACCTTCCAGCAACCCCTGGTTCAGTGTTAACAGTGAAGGGCACTGGTGCTCTTACTGACTGGCTGTAATCCTCTCTGAACACCTTGTTTGTTCTTCATAATCAGGCCCAACCTCCTCTGCTCCCTGCCCCCAGACTTAAAGTGCTGCTGCAATAGGAATGAGGAATTACTTTCAGACATCTCTCTCCTCTTTTCTATCTCCGACTCCCACATGCCACTTTCTTGCTTTTTGCCCCAGAACCTCCCATTCTGCGGTACTTTCCTGCACATCTCTTTCTACTGTGCTTCTCCACAACCTTTAAGGATCCTTGGCTGGGCATTTGCTTTTTCCTTAGTTTCCCTTCATCTGTCCCTTTCTCCCCATTGTAAAAATACCACAAATAATAACCAAAACAAGCAAACTCATAATCTCCTAGAAGTGAAAACTCTGATTCACATGACACATGATGCTGTACATGGTATTTATTTG
>JAVHNF010090821.1:0-11249 GCA_034783455.1 Micropsitta finschii
AGGGGCAGCTGCTGCGGTTATTTTGCCGTTGGAGGTCTTTCACGGTGGTTTTGGGGCAGGAATATGAGCGCAATGGACCACGTCGCGGGGACCTCCCCTCGCTCCGGAAGGTAGTGTGGGGCTGCCTGACTGGCACACCGCCCCCAAACTCTTCGGAGGGCACTGGTCTCACGACACTCCCCTTTGTGTCCTGTGTTCCCGCGTAACGTAAAGCACTGTTAGCCTCTCTTGTACCTGTTCTGCTTCCTTATTATTATGCACTTACGCTTCTGTCGCTTTCCAGTTTTATTGGTCTCTACAACTACCTGGAAGGAGGTTATAGTAAGGTGCGGGTCGGTTCCTTCTCTCAATTAAGAAGTAATAGGACGGGAGGAAACGGCCTCAGGCTGCACCAGACAGGTTTAGATTGGCTTTTAGGAAAAGTTTATTCACAGAAAGTGTTGTCAAGCATTGGAACAGGCTGCCGAGGGAAGTGGTGGAATCGCTGTACCTGGAAATATTCAAAAACTGCGTAGACGAGGCCCTCTGTGACATGTTGCAGTGGTGGCCTTGGCAGTCCTGAGGTAACGGTGGGACTTGATGATCTTGAAGGCTTTTACCAACCCAGTTGATTCTGTGATTTTACTGGTTTTTAGTTAAGTAATAAAGTATTTACTTAATGACAATATTACCTGTTTTATTATATTGCTGTTATTTACTTTTCAAAGTTTGTTGTTTAAGGCACTTCTGGGCAGAGCTGGTGAGGAAGTTCCTACAGGAAATAATTGTGTTATTGTGTATTGAATACTTCCCTACAGTGCCAGGAGTTAAGGAGCTTTGCACGTTTTTATGGATGTAGCATGCTGGGTGTTCTGATCTAAGCAGCTTTGATGAGCTGGGACATAAAGGTCACTGATATACAGTGTCACCTCCCAGATCACTTTATGATTAGAGTTGTGGCACTGGCTCCAGAATCATATTCTGGACTGTGTTTTTGTTAAGCAGATATTTAGTAAAGAGGCTTCTTCACTTTAGTTCTGTGCACTTATGATATCATTGAAAAAAAAAAAAAAGTGGGATTTTTTTAGATAAACATAAATAATGAACAGTTTCCAAAGGTATTTTGAACTCTGCAGCTCTATTAACGTATTTGGTGCTTGTTTGAGCAAATTGAATGTTTGAATGCAGTAAACATTGCTTAAAAGAAAAATCCAATGTTTAATTACATATGCATATTCTTGCTTTAGTTTATTTAACATTTGACATGTAGTACCTCAACATAACACTGAAGAACTTGGAAGCTTTTGTTTCAGTATCAAGAATGGACAAGCTGTGTGGGTAAAAACATCAAGCACACCAGAAAGGAAAGCATGTAGATTCTTAGACCTACACCTTATGTTATGGTAGCTGGTGCATCAGCTAGCGTGAATTGTCTTTATTCAGCAGTCTTTCTTTGGAAAGTGTTTTTCTCTCTGAGTATCAGATATGATTCTGTCAGAGATTATGTCTTCCTATTTTTCTTACAGTGGCTGCTGTTTCTGACTGCACAGCAATGGACTTTTGGTCCCCTTTGTTTTCTCCTTTCCCTTCCTCCTTTTCGGCTTCACTCTCCCCAAATAATCCATAAGACTTTTCTTCTATAACATTTTTCTTTCACCCTTTTCCATTGGCTGGCCCCATTTCCGCAGTACAGTAAGCCTGCAAGCTGCTCTATATCAAGTTTTTTGGTTCTCTTAAATGCTGTGATCTTCTGTTAATACATGGAGTACAGGCAAGCTAATCAGTTATTGAAATGGAACCTGAGTTGGAATTGAAAAACTGGTTTTAACTACTTTAGGAAGGGTTTTTTTGTTATATTATTGTCTGAAGCCTTCATGTCATTAGAAACTGTTTCTATCCAGGCTGGCAACCCCCCATGTCTCATCCAAGCACGCTAGTTCTCAGTCTCCAAGTCAGGAGGACTTTAGTCCTCTCCCTTCAATCAATGAGCGTTTGGCCTTTCTCTGTCCCTCCCGGGAGCTGCTGGAATACTACCGCAAGACAATCGCTGACTTTGATAGAGAGCATGAGGATTTGGTTAAAAGGCTGGAGAGATACAAAGAAACATATGATGAGCAGGTGAGGAAATGGAGTTTTGAACAATGGTGGGCTACATGGCCTTAAACAAACAATATTTTTCTTCAGTTGGAAATTCAGCACAGTTGGCCTTAAGGTTTACCAGTATTATGGTAAAACTGAGCTAAGAGGAAATAAGTATATTTCAGGTTTTGATTGTGAAATCTAGCTGTTTGTAGTCCATCAAAGCAAACAGAAAGAAGACCATAGGATATTCCTCTATTCTGATGATGCTATATTCACAGTGGGTTATTTGTTTCTGTGTGTGTTTTGTGGTTTTTTGGTTTGGTTTTTGGTTTTTTGTTTTTTTGTTTGTTTGTTTTTTTTTTTTTTGTTAAAGCCTGAATTCAGGTATTCAGTTCCCATGTTGTTGTTAAACTTTTCCCTTGTTTCTCATAGTGAAGAATGAGTGCTCTTTTGTCAGACCTTGAGATATTAATATACTTTGTTTCACACACTATGTCTTGGCTTAAACCACTTCACACTAGCATATGTAAGCTTGGCCACAGGCTGTTAAGCAGTATGCTTCACACCAAATAAATGCAGATTTGCAAGAAATTGCAAAACCTACAAGTGTTTGCCTTTAAGAGGAAGAAGTCCTTACAGAATATCTGCAAGATATTCAGTGCTCTGATGTGCCTTACAGCCTCCATCTGTCCAGGACTCTGTCTAGGAATCATCTTTGTAGTAGCAAATGGCCCTTTGGAAATAGAGTGATCACTTCTGCGGTGCTTCTTCAAGTACAGGCCATGAAAGCCCTCAGGAAATATATGGCATACAAGTTACATTCAACATCTGGGGAAAAAGTGGCAGGTTCCAAACTAGTGCCTTCTCTTTGAGGGAATGGTTTTCTGGAAGGTTTCCACAAGAGTCAGAAAATCATTAATGAAACCTAGTGAGTAGCCAGATTTTTCACTACTAAGCCCTACAGATACTTTACTGTTTATTCTTCTTTTAAGAGTAAGTGCTGTTACAAAGACTTTATTATTTTTTTGTTGATGTCAGACTCCCCATACCTGTGCCACTCTGGCCACTGTTGCGGACATTCAATGACTAGAAACTGAAAAATCTAGCTTAGGCCTTGTTTGACTGTTTTGTAGTGACAGTGATCCTCAGGGCTCTGAACTCCCTGTTGAAGCATTTGAAAACCTTATTTTCCCATACTACCCTTACCTGGTCAAATTTTGTCAGAGAATAAAATAACTTGCTTGAACTAGCAGTTGAGCCATACCAGTTAAAGGCTCAGGGCACAAGCAGTTTAAGTTTGTCAGTGTTACCCAATGCTCTGTATCATTTCAAGTACCACATTCTCTCTATACTCAGCACAAATTGCAGTGGGAAGTACGTCAGAGAGAAGAGGAGATTGCAGAGTTGCAAAAGGCTTTGAGTGATATGCAAGTCTACCTCTTCCAGGAAAGGGAACATGTCCTTCGGCTTTACTCAGAGAATGACCGGCTGAAAATCAGGTGTGTTGTCTCAGATGGTGGGCTGGGTCACTGGCTGTAGCAATTGCATGCATGATGGTTTAGTTCTTATCCAGATATGAATGAGTGTTCAGAGAAGCAATTATGCCACGTTTCCCCTGGAGGGATCCTATGAAATTTTACCAGTCTTGGAGGTGGAATGTGGTCTGTTGGGCTGCTAAATATGTTTTTACTTGTTAGTCCTCATATTCCAGTAGTAGAAGGAAGAGCAGAAGTTGAACATAGATTCAGATTTGAATTGTGAGTTGCTGATTTGAATGTGGAGGTTCTGATTTAAGCAGAGAGTGGTGGGTTGACCCTGTCTGAATGCCAGTTGCCCACCAAGCCACTCTATCACTCCCTTCCTCAGCTGGACAGGGGTGAGAAAATACAATTAAAGGCTTGTGAGTTGAGATAAGAGCAGGGAGATCACTTCTTGATTACTGTCATGGGCAAAGTAGACTCGTCTTGGGAAAATTAATTTATTACCCATCAAATCAGGGTAGAGTATTGAGAAACAAAACCAAATCTTAAAAGGCCTTCCCCCTACCCTTCCCTTTTTTCTGGTTCTCGTGACCTCCATGGGCAGGGGGACAGCCTGCCTCACCATGGTCTTCACCATGGGCTGCAGGGGAATCTCCACTCCAGCACCTGGAGCACTTCTGCCCCTCCTTCACTGACCTTGATGTCTGCAGGGCTGTTGCTCTCTCTTACGCTCACTTCTCTCTTCAGCTGATGTAGTTTCCTTCCCCCTGCCTCCCATTCTTAAATATGTTATCCTAGATGCACTGCCACTGTTGCTGATGGGCTCAGTCTTGGCCAGTGGTGGGTCTGTTTTGGAGCTGGCTGGCATTGGCTCTGTCAGACATAGGGGAAGCTTTTATCAGTTTCTCGCAGAAACCAGCCATGTAGTCCCACCTGCTACCGAAATCTTGCTGTGCAAATTCAACACACAGACCATGCGACTGCCTGGCAAAATGTCCTTTCTTGGCCCTAAATCTGCCTAAGCTCAAATAGAAAATACAGACCAAAGCAAATAGTCTCACCTCACTCTACAAGATCATGTTGACAGCTACTCCTTTTTAATGCCATTTAGTTAGTGAACTGGAAAATAATCTGCTGTACTGGACTACCTGCCAGTGGCAGAGGGGTTCCCAACCTTTTCCAGAACATTTGTGGGTGATAATACCTAGTTTTCTGTTAAAGTTTTAAGAACTTAAGTCAAAATGTGTATTGGAGTGCTCTGGCGCTTTGCAAGGATTTGATGAAAAGTCCGATACTGCCCTTAATGTAGTTTGCTTTAAAAACAATGGACACTTACAGTCTGTTGAATTAACTGAGAGGATTTTAGATAGTTCATAACTCTGTAATGCAAATTCTTTCCCACCATATGTTATTGCTGTACTAGCCTATGTAGAATTGTCCTATTTGAAAGGAGGAATGTTCCCCAATGCCAGTGGAATTGCTGGTCTTCTTATTGCATCCGAAACATCAGTAATGTCTTTGGGAGTTGGTTTTGTTTTTTTGGGTTTTTTACCCAATATTCTCAAGCTGCAACAGTTTGGTAAACTTGTAAGCATTAAAAAGTAAACTGAAGAGCAGTGTATCACAATGTCTTGATGTACTTAGAAGTAACCATGTGCTGACCACTTTCTTTGAATTCCAGGGAACTGGAGGATAGAAAAAAAATTCAGTATCTCTTGGCTTTAGTGGGAACAGACAAAGGAGAAGTTACATATTTTCACAAAGAGCCTCCACATAAGGCAAGTTCAATTTTTCTGTAGAGCTCTGGTTTTGATTGTAACATGAAGCTGTATAACCCAGAGGCTGAGCACAGACCAGATCTGTTCTGCAAGTGGAAAACTGATAAATGAGCTCAAAGCAGGGAGGGATCTGTATTTCTGTAACAACATAGAGTTTTATTATAGCTACTGACAAATAGTTATACTGGTTTATTATAGCTACTGACAGGAACAAGCACACTGGAAGTAGGTCCTCTTAGCATCAGTCCCTTTCTACCTTCAAAACATACTTCCAAATCAGCCTCCTAAATGTCAGATAGGAGTCTGAAGCCATCTGACAAATGGTTGTTGAGAAGTTGGAAAGAACATCACAAAGAGAAAAAGCAAGTACAGGAAACTATCAAGTGCAGTGTTTGAAGATCATCTGTCTCAGAGGGCCTGTCTATTAGGGCCTCAGTAAAGAATAACAGCGTTGAGGTTGCTGCAGCAGTTTCCTGGCAGAAGACTGCAGAAAAGCCATCCTCTCTAGGCAAGGTTGTATAGTCTATTTCAAAAATAGTCAAACTGATTAAATGGCAGTGCAGTAGAACCTATTAAATCACGAATCACAAATGATTTGGACATACAGAGATTATGATGGAATGTAGGATTCATCTTGAAATATTTTGTGCAGAAAAAGATTGAAATGACTGCATTGATTATAGTTGCTCTGTACCTCTCAAGCAGCTCAAAAATCTTGCAGAATCATAAAAATTCCCTGATACATGGTAGCTCTAAAATTAGGCCTGTTATGTAGCATTGACCTCAAGATAAGCATTGGGTTAGACCCTGTTACCTCATGTTGTCCTGTTTTTAAGTGGCTTTTAGTACAATAGTTCAGTTGTTTCAGTAGTTTTATTGGTTAGCTTTTACCCCAGGCTTGTTCTTTGGTAGCTAGAGCGAATGTGGTGATAAATCAAGCTTCATGTTTCTCTGTCTTGCTGTGGCAAGGAGGAGTATGAAGACAGAAATAACAATCTTGATCTTCACCTTCCTCTTCTCTCTCTTCAAAATGCTTCTTTTCCTGTTGAGGGTGCTGATTTTCATCCTAATGAAGCCATCAAAGGCAGGGTTACTTTCTAGTTGTTTTAGTTGGGGGGAAAAAGAAAAAGGCAGAAATGGCAAAACTCAGGTATGATAAAGGAAACCTTCATCATGGACATTACACTTGTTGAATGTCTTACTTGTCTTGTGGAAAGAGTAAGATAATGGTGTTTTTCTGGATATCTCACTTTGCTCTAAGTTTTGTTCTTGACTGTTGCAACTTTGGAGAAGTCAGATGTTCAACATATCTAATCTTCTTTCTGTAGGTTACTGTTCTGCAAAAGCCAGCTAAATCCAGAGTGTCACATGAACAAAATGACACTTCTAGAACAGGTACCACACCAAGCAGATTAACAGCAGCTCAGCTGTTGATACTTGTTTCTCTGTGTGTTTGTGTCCAGTATACTAAAATAATTCCTTACTGTGAACACTTTGGTATAGCTCCATTAAGTTCCCTGAATGTATCCATTTTGACATATGTATGTGTGCACTACTCTTGGCTTCCCTTCAAAATCTTTTAAAATAACCTGACCTGGTTCTCATGTCTGTGATCTTCTCAGCTAAGGAATAGGCTGGTATGACTGTGGAGTGCTTGTTCTGGAACTATGCAGGCACCAATTGGATAGGCACCCTTAGCCTCAGACATTCCAAGGTGTGAATTCTGCCTGCCTTTAGTGCAGACAGTAGTGTGGGTCCATATGCCTACTTCACTGGTTTTATTTTTCTAAAGAGCTGCCTCTTCCAAATTAACTGAAACAAACTAAGAAGCTCAAAACTCATTCAAGGCTCAATGCCTGTGCAGCTCTCTCATCTGTCTATTCATCATTTATTTAACAAAATTTAAGCTTGCTTTCTGGATATCCCAAGAAAATTAGTAGGTTGCCTAAATACTGTGGTGGAATAGTTTAGGATAAAGGTATGTGATCCCTGTAAGTTCTGAAAAATTTATTTCATCTAGCCCTCCTGGAAGTCCTTGTGAGCCTTTTCCTGCTCTTGTAGGCCTGCTAGAACATACGATATTTCATGCTTGGAAAGGTACTGCAGATAGATTGGAAAACCTCTCTCTACTTCTGTTAAATTTTTACAATAGGCACCAAGAGGAACACTTCAGTACCAGCAGCAAAAGGCGAGAAACCAGAAAGTCCTGAGAGGTATCAGAAAGATAATCAAACGCTTCTACTTCAGGTAAAAACATTTGCTAACCAATGGGCATAATTCCTGTCTGTCCAGGAAACTGATAGACAAATTATGCTGTCTGCTTGGATATGACGTAGACATACCCATTTTATCAGGCTGCACATCTTACTATGGATGCCCACTTTCTGTGAGTTTACTTAGCTGTTTCTTTGTGATGAATGTAGGCTTAGACTTGAGAACTTGGGTTTGATTCTGGAAGCTTCACATAAGCAGATGCTCCAGTAATGTCAACTGGAATGTTTTGTCCTTAAATATATAATGTATAATTGATGTTATCTCCCATAACTTTATTGTGACTATGAATTTACATTACATCACAGATGATCTGCAGGGTTGGGTCGTTCGTGGAAGTTTGACAAAAGCTGTGTATCTGAGACAGCCCCAATAAGATGCACTAGTGCAATGAAATGTTTTCTTTGCTAGACTTCAGTGAAAGATAAGGTGTAGATATCATGACAAAATGGAAGACAAATATACAGAATCATGAACTGGGGAAGATACCAGAAGCTGCCTGTAAAGCATGAGGAAGAATGACTACAAAAGCAAATTAAAGAGCAAACTTGCACAGCAGATAGATACCTTTTGAAATGATCATTATTTTTTGTTCAAGGGCAGTGGTGACTGATCCAGTGGCCAGTTAGCTGTCTAGCAACATTTATTTTGGAGCAAAAGCATCATACAAAATTGTTATAAAAATAAGTGATCTAAATACATTCCAGGTGTTTTTCAGATAGTTTCTTGCACATAGGCCAGATGCATGTTTTTCAATTGCTTGTTACCATTTGTATCCCTGCCTCTGTGCCCTGGATCAAGATTCTTGGCGTCCCTATCCTTTCCTCATTGCCTTATTTACGTATAGTAATTTCTTCTGGTAAAGTGGTTGCTTTTGTTCAGATGTGGACTGCTGCCTTCCTAGAACTTAGATATTTTCATAACACTATTTAACTGGAAGATGGTAGCATAAGGACAGAAGTGTTTCTGCATATTCCACAGGATTTGTCATGTTCTGTGTGCAATTTAAATCTTTCCAATATTTTTGATCTGTTGTTGCTTTTTATAACATGCATATCTAGCCTATAGTATGATATTTTTTTTCTGAAATGTTATAGTTGTTTGAACTGCTTAGCATCAAAACAAAAATACAATTATGAGAAATTAACATTTCAAAGGCATTATTGGGTAGAGTCTTTGATCTGACTCTTCCAAGATTTGGGAGACTTGCATGGACAGGAGCAGTGCTGCTGTGAGGTCTTATTTAGTAATTTCTTTGCTTACTCAGGTGGAGGCCCTGCAAGCTCAGATAGAAGAACAGACACGATTGTCCAAGGAACAGGTCGAGGCACTGTTAGAGGATAGGCGGATTCACATGGAGGAAGCTCAGGTCCAGCATCAGAGGGACCAGGACAAGATCAAAATTATAACAGATAAGTGAGTGTGAGAGAATGACCATGATATAGTTATGAGATGAGAACAATATTTGGGCTTTCAGTATGTTGCTTCTTGCAGCAGGCAGAAAAGCAAATTATGCAGCCATCTGCTTGGCAGTGCATTTGTGGAAGAAGGTGAATGGAGTAATAGACATATTAAAAGTTCTATCACATTGGAAGATTATCACTTCTTTCATTAGAGCTAAACTCATTAGGAAAGCACCTTTTTCTTCCATACTTCTTCCAATTTGCAATGATGATTTGGGAAATTAAGGTAGGAACTAAGTTAATTAACTCCACTGGGATCTCTTTTTACAGACTCCATAAAACTCAAAATCTCTTATACGAGAGTACTCGTGACTTTCTCCAGCTCAAATTTGATGCCCAAGCCAATGAAAAGGCATGGATGGCAGAGAAGGACAGTCTGTTGAGGAAACTTGGCAAAAATAAGGGTATCAGCAAGGATCCAGGAAGAGAGAAGCAGAAAGATACCAAGAAGACACTTCAAGCAGATAATGGAGCTTCGAAACTCCACAGCCGAGAACTAAAAGTAATTTGGTTTTCAGTCTAGATAGGGGTTCTTTAACAGTTTGAGTTTTGTTGTTTGTTTGTTTTTTGGGGTTTTTTTTACTAGAAAATTGCAAGCATCTGGGTTTTTCCAAGAAAGGCACTTGCTTGCAGCTGTGTCAAAGCTATACTGTCTTGCCATGAGTTACATTGTTGTTGGCAGTAAAGTAAAAAAATCCTTTCCTGCCTCAAAATCAGCACTGCTTGCAAATTTAGGATAAAATATATAATTAGGATTTATGGTAGCACTTCACTGTCTGTTTCTTTCATGCCCAGGGCAAACCCCTACTTCTCCAAGCCTCATGACATGTGGGCTGACAGTTCTTAACCTGCCTGTGGCGCAAGCCTTTCTTTTAGTATAAATGCTCTCAGCTCACAGACTTGTAATATAGTGTCTGTATCTTTCTTGGCTGCTGTCGGGGGAGAGTAAGTTCCTTCAATTGATGTGCTCCAGCCCTTCTAGAGTAGTCAGGACTTCTCTTCTGCTTCTAGTATACATTCAGTGAGAAGTTGGGAAACCTACCACTGAATGTAGACGGTTCTGAAATGCAGTACTGGGGAAGAAGCTGTGGAAGGAATTACAACATTGGTTAAATATTAGTTTTAAGGGGGAAAGTAGAGTATTCTTTAACTGATGATGCGTGGTCATACCCAACTGATAACCTATTGAAAAGAGTTTGGTAATGGAAGTGGTGTTAAAATATTGTCCTTACCTAGTTATTTCATTAGGTGTAGCTCCAGTTGTTAATTTTTGCTTGTCATGTTGTCAGTCTATTGCACTTGCTTTTCCAGAGCTGGGGAAATTTTGTTAGCACTGGCTTTTGAGTTGATTCTTTCTGTTCCTCCTATGTCCCAGTCACTGCAAGAACAGCTGATGAAGGAGCAGCGCCTATCAAATATGTATAGAGAGCAGTGCATCACCCTGGAAGATGAGCTAGCGAGGATTCGTGAGGAGGGAGATGTTGGCAGAGAACTCTTTAAGGTAATTAGTCTGTAATCATCTGTTAGCTATGTAATGATCTTGCAGCCTTTATTTTGTATACCCTGTTGAGCTTTCATCTCCATAGGAACGTTCAGAAAAGATGGTTAAACGCCTGAAGCTGATGACTCAGCGATATGAGGCCTTGGAAAAACGTCGTAATATGGAAGCAGAAGGCTTCATGAATGACATTAAACAGCTTCGGCAAAAGCTGAAAGATGTAGAGGAGCAACTTTATAAGGTAATAGCTAAGCATATAACATAAGCAATAGCTGTGTATTTTTGTTGCAAGTCTGAAGTTCTTATCTGATACCTCTAGTTCACTTGGCTGTCTCAAAATTTTAAGACAGTAATTTCAGAAGTATATGTAATCATAGAATAGTTAGGGTTGGACAGGACCTTAAGATTGCCTAGTTCCACTCCCCCTGCCATGGGCAGGGACACCTCACACTAAACCATACCACCCAAGGCTTCATCCAGCCTGGCCTTGAACACCGCCAAGGATGGAGCATTCACAACCTCTGTGGGCAACTCATTCCAGTGCCTCACCACCCTTACGGTAAAGAATTTCTTCCTTATATCTGATCTAAACTTCCCCTGTTTCAAGTTTGAACCCGTTACCCCTTGTCCTCTCACTACAGTCCCTGATGAATAGTCCATTCCCAGCATCCTTGTAGGCCCCCTTCCCCCCTTAGGC
>JAVHNF010090824.1:0-13062 GCA_034783455.1 Micropsitta finschii
GGGAAGTTGTGAATGCTCCATCCTTGGCGGTGCTCAAGGCCAGGCTGGATGAGGCCTTGGGTGGAATGGTTTAGTGTAAGGTGTCCCTGCCCATGGCAGGGTGTTGGAACTAGATGATCTTAAGGTCCTTTCCAACCCTAACTATTCTATGATTCTATTCTATGTATCATACCCTTCTCTCATTCACAGGGACTAAATAACCTGGAGTGTTTCACAGAGTATGCTGGCTACCATACACTGTAATGATATTTGTCTGCCTAATGACTCTAGTGATGGCAATTCCATTAATTAAAACACCTTTCAAAAGAAAAGGTTTGGACTTTCAAAGGAGCTTAAGATAATTAGACTCTCAAATCCTATTAGATTTCAGTGCAGCTGGAAACCTAACTCTTATAAAAAAACCCAACCTGAAGCCAAGAGGTCCAGAAAGCAGGTAGAAACCCTGCTTTTTCATGAAAACATGAAGATAAAGAGGAAAAAGGCCACCTCTGGTTATCTTAACTTTTTTAAAGCTCTTTTTATTCTATCTCTCCCATATAAGAGAGAGCCAATAGACCATGTTCATGTATTAAATGGAACGAGAAGAAAAGAAATGCTTAATTACAGTGGAAAAGTACTTAAAGATGAGTTCAGTATTAAAGATTTGAAAAACGTCATATAGATATGTTAAATAAACTCTTCAAAATTTTAACCTCAAAATTAAAAAATATGTATATATATGTAAATCTATATATAGTGTATATAGAAATTAAATTATGTTACCTCTGGTTTTAGCTAACTGTCACCATCTGCAGCCTTTGTTTCCTACTTACAGAAAAACAAGAACACACTTACACCAAGCAGCAGCACCCTAGAAGTTTTGGGGTAGCTATATTCAGCTACTTCCCTTCACTCAGGCAGGGGTCATCCATGCAATTATTTTGATGACTTTTGCACTTCATCATTCAAACTGACTCAAGAATCTGTTACAAGGATACCTTGGCAAATCAACCTGGCTCTCACACAACATACTTTGCAATATTCAGTTCCTCTCCATAAGGACAGAAATGTCCATTGCCTTTGTATGCAACAGTTCCTGCCTTTTCTACACAGGCAGATAAACCAAGGATTTTTTAAATCCTTGGAAATTAGTGAAACAATTCTTCCTGTAACTTGAACCCTGCATTGACTGAATTTCTCAACTACCCTTTTAAAGAATTGCTGTAACTCTAAGGAAATCAATTAGAGATTCTCAAGTTGTTCTTTCCACAGTGATTCTTAGTTTAGATTTTATTTTCTGTTTACTTTCTCCTACAAATTCCACACATGCCTTGGTTTACTAATTAACCACTAGAGAAAAGGAGTATGCCTGCAATTCACTGTACTAGAAGGGATGAAACTTACTAACAAAGTGCCCCAATTACATTTCAGTCTTGTTCTTCAGTACTGTTGTGCACTCAGGCAAGCAAACAAAACCAAGTATTCTCAATCATGCTATTAACTTCCATTCAGGAATCTGAAAAATGGGAGCAAACTGAATGCCAGTAGAAAGAACATAAGCCAACATCAAGTAAGACTTTGATGAGATTTAAGATTGAGTACATGCTCAGGAAGCAGAGCTTTCAATATGAAGTCAGATTATGCACCACATGGAAGCAGATGGACCTCTTGCCACAGACATGAAGTATGCACAAGGTCCTGTCATGCTTGAGATTTACCATTCAATTACAGCAGAGAGCCATTCAAGTTTATCTTTCCCTTAGAAATGGTATGTTTAAATCTTTTCCTTTGTTGTGAAGGAATACTTTAATTTCTCTTTCCTTCAGCACACCAGTATCCTCCATTTTATCGGTCCTGTAGACTAGAGGTCATGCTTGATTTCTTTCTTTCCCCTTCCCCTGTCTTTATTAAGTCCATGAACAAGTCCTATCATCTTCCATAAAGCTTAAAAAAATCCCTTTCTTTCTGTTCTGATAGCTCTGGCTTATCTCTAATCATTTTCCACTTGACCTAGCAGAATCACTTCTTATCAGATCGTTTTGCATCAGACATGCAGATACTAAATAATCTCTCATTTTAGCTACACAGACAACATTTCTTACCTTTTAATAACACATATTCTGCTGTGCAGCTCATTCCTCTACTGCCTTGCTATTTTCCTATCATTTTGTCAAAGAAACCAATTTTTTGCATCTTTCTTACAAACATCTTCATACATTCCATGTGCTTAACTGTATGAGTTAAGATGATCAGAACTTCTTAAAAATCTAAACATTAGTTCACCACAATTTCTTATTTTTTTTTTTTTATCTTTTAAATACTAGGCTCTGGTACAGGCAGCAAAGCCACTCAAGGATATCTGGGACATTCACATGAAGCCAGTAAATATGACAAAGCACCTGTAAAACCCCTCTGTCCTTCTGCAGAGGCAGCCAAAAGCAATACAGGTTTTCTAAAGTGATACTGGGAAACTAAGGTCTGTCATTCAAAGCCCACACTAGGATGAAATACAACACTCAAGTACACTCTCAACAACTCATTTTTCCATCCTTTCCTTCCTGCTTCCATATTTTCTATGTTGGATCCACCCTTGCCTGAGAAATTTAACCTTTAGACTGTAGACCTGGAAGCTAGGGATTTCCTCTTTTATCTTCTCAACAAATCACCAAGAAAACCACCATTGAGGTTTAAGCATCTGAGAAGCAGGTTTTCAAGCTTGAGCCATTTCCCTCTAATCCCACTTTAAATCAGACATTCACTAATCCATCTAGTACAGGGTTAGTGTTGTTCAGACTTAAAGAACAATCCTTCCTAGTTTATTTCAAAACCAATAAGTGGGAATTTCTGTACAGATTTAAGGTTGGTTAGTGATGGAGCTAAGGAACCTGCCTGAAACAAGACTAAGCAAAAGGATGCAACCATCTTCTAACAGTATGCCTCTGCACTAGATTCAACAGGCATCCTACATTATACCTTAAAAAAGTGCTAGGTGCAGATCAGTTGTCTTCTTAAACTGAAAATTCATTCACCTTACCATCTATGCCTACCAGATCAGCAAATAATTTTTATGCTGTCTTTTCTCTACACCACCAAACACACTTTTCTCAGTTCTAGCCCTTCTGTAAAACTTTGCCCTTTATCTAAATGACAGTTTGCTTTCCAGTGTGTTATCCAAATTGTCTCTCCTAAGAACAAAGAAAGCCTGTAAACAGTCTACTGCCAGAGAATGGAAAGATACTAAGTTAGATTAATCTGAATCATCAAGGCACAGGCCCACTGCTATGGGCAGATAAATATGTCATCTTGCAAAACATCTGGCAGCAAAACAACTCATTATCCCTTCATGTATGAAAGGCCTTCAATGGGCTAGTAGAGATTAAAGCCTCCCCTTCTCTCCTAAGGGAGGAAGGGGATGGTATCAAGCAGAATAAAAAAGCTTTAGAGTTTCCACAGCTGCAGGGGCTAAACATAGTCATACAATACACTGGAAGGGACAGGACAGCACATCTCTGCCTCTGCTGTGAAATCTCTCTGTATCAAAGCAGAATGCTGAAAACAAAGGACATGCAGTCATGAGCATGAAAAGGAAGCGCTCAAATATATGTTGGTGGCAGGAATGCATAAAAGTAGAATTAGGAGCAGCAGGGGAATTAGAGGGAACAGAACACCAGCTCACACGCAGCATCACGGCGATGCAGGACTCACCCACGGGAGAATTTTGCTTGCACACATTACACTGAAGCATTACATAAGACATAGCACATTACTGTGCAGCTTTCCTCTCATGTAAAACATGGCAAACAACATTTGGACCCCAAAAGAGACACTAAAGAACACTTAAGAACACACTGCATAGTTGAAATGCTTACAGGATTTACATATGTACACTGGAAGAGCAGGATATTTTGTAAATGTTGCCTGCACTGCAAGCTTACTTAAATGTTTCAGATAGAGGAAACAAAGAAAAAATCAACTAGCAATACTTTCATTGCTAAACAGACGCATACCGTTTTAACACTTATAGTTGGAAGTACAAATAACGTGATGAATCAGCTGGTCGACAGAATCATGATCGACATTCTTAAAAGTTTTAAAACACAAACGCATTTCCACTGCAGCCCTGCGTGGGTTCCTCCACAAGACAGCAGCGGGGAGCGCACAGGGGACGCGTCCGAAACAGGGAAGGCGCCAGCGGCGGCTGGGGCAGCGCTGAGCCCGCTCCGAGTAAGGAAACTGGCACCCACCGAAGGGGACACCACTCGCTGTTACCGTTGGATGGGGCCCGCCTGCCCCCCTTATCATCCGAGGGACTGTACAGTGTTTAACGGAGATACATCGCAGACCCTGGAAGGCTCCCCTCACCCCCGTGGGCCGCCGAGCACCATCACACCAGCTACCTCCGCGTCGCACCCGCCCCCAGGACCCTCGAGCCACACCGCCCGCGCCGCTCGGCGGGGGAGGAGCTGCCACTGAACCAGGCCGTTCCACGCCATCGCTCCTGCGCCTGAGGAGAGCGCGGGGGGGCGGGCGGTGGCGGAACCGCCTTCACCTCAGCTTGGCGGAGCGCCGGCGAGGGACGGGCAGACCCTCCCCGCCCAGGAGAAACGCACCACTTACCCGCCGAGCCTCCGGCGACGACTTGGTGAGAGGCTTCCTGCAGAAAGCTCCCGGGTTTCCGAACCATCCCCGCTCAGTTCGCTGGTGCTGCAGCGAGAGGCAACCAGCGCCTGGAGAACGGCTGCAGAGCTGGGGCCGGCTCCGTGCTGGGCGGGTGGGAGAAGAGCAAGGGGGGAGGCGGGAGCCGCTGTTATCTGCGGGGAAAGGGGGGGCCGCGGCAATGCAGGGCGGGGCGGAAGCGTGGGCCAGGGCCCCACGTGCGGTCGCGCAGCGGCCTTTAGCCGCCGGCGGGCATAGGGCGGCCCCGGGCTAGCAGCCTGCTGGCGATGGCGGCGGAGATAGGGCTCTGGGATCGCTTCCAGCCGGGAAACCGGTAGCCTGCCTCTCTCGGGCAGAGCTGGAGCGGGAGGCAGGCTCTGGCGGCCTCTCGGTGAGCTGATGAGGGAAGGCCTGTCGCCTTCTTAGGTTTGTGCCGTGTACTTCTCGCTTTCGGGTTGGTGCCATACAGCGCACACTTCAAGTCCTACTCCCCACTGCTGCCGGGACCCAGCTAACACCCGCAGCTACCCTGGCGCTCCGTTTCTTGTAAGGGTCGGTGGTACCACTTGTCTCAGCGGCTCTTTTTCTGTGCTTTTAAAACCTTCAGACTTTGGTTCCAACTCTTTGGTGTTCAAAGGACACAGGTATTTTGTCCTTTGGAGAGTGGCTGTTGCATGTGTTACGCAGATCTGTTGGCCCATTTTAGTAAACGAAACAGTGCCGGGGAATGAGTGCTGGCACACAGTCAGTGTCATTGCTGACAGTCTCCAGCATTGTTTCCACCAAGGCCACACCGTACTTTTCCACAAGGTGCCAGGGTTTAGTTGGGGACAACATGGGCACATTCCCAGAGGCAGCATCATTAGAGGGGAAGACAGTTCAAGCCCTATGAATGCAGAACACACAAGGACATTTATTGTCAGAGCCAGAGAATGGGCAGAGATCCTTTGTGTTTACTAGTACAGTCTTTTTGATTTAGAGCCTGATTCAAAATGGCACTCAGGTTAATAAACTACAGCTTAAGCACTTAATCAACAACAGAATACCTAAATGTTTATGTGGATTTGGAACCTGTAAAAGTTGGAAACAGATGCAGTATTGTATGTGGTCTTTTATTTCCTTGCTGTATCACTGACCTTGTTGTACTAGTCAAACTCCTGGGTTTGCTGTAAAGACTCTTTCCTTGTCTCCACTTCTCTTGCCCCTAACTTTTGAATAGCACTGTGGTTTCTTGTACTCTTCTCTGTTTCCTCCTTTTGCATGTAGCCCACATGCCTCTGGCACTGCTGACTTTTCTTGCCTCAAGGGAAGACTTGTCCACTCTGAGCTCAACCTTTGCTTCTTTGCTAGCAATCAGGGGTACAAGCTCAATTACATTGTTTTGAGGAAGAAAACAAAGCTATGGTTGATCTCAAGGGCATGTTTATTAGAGTTAAGAAGGTGGATTTAAGGAAATGCCTCTTGAATAAGGTGCTGTGCTGTCTGTTTAACCAATCACATGGATAATTTGGGATTAATTTTTTTTATTTCTTGTCAATAGCCCCACAGTGTTAACACAGACAAGAATATTCATTTTGAATCAGAAATCCTTTATGGTATTTTCAAAGCAGCTCTGAATTCTGTGTGTGATATTGAGCATCTTAAAGTGGAAATAGGGAGCTAGATTTACTGGCACCTCTTCAAATGAGCAGGAAAAGAAAGGTAGTTTTTACATCCTTATTTTTCAACTTCTTTCCCCTAAAAGAAGAGACAGACTATTGTTACCCTACAAGGGCATCAGTTTATGCTAAATACAAAGCGTAAATTGTAACTAGGTGCATTTATGCATCCTGCAGCACAGCTACCAAAGGCAAATGTTGGTACCTAGTTCTTTCTCTGTTCCTTAAGAAGCATACTGTTATATGTTTCATATGTCTGAACACTGCACTTATGCTCCGTTTTCCATGTCTGAGATAGGTATTTAAGTGAAGTCTGCTGTTTAGATACATTTTAGTTTAGTAAGATAGATGCTAATTTAAAACCTTTGTGGTAGTGACTTTAAGATAAAATCTTAGGCACAGTGAATCCTAGGCACATCAGAGGCACTGTGCTAAAATCGGGATTTCATGAGTGTGTGTCCAGGAATATTCATTTGCTGTAATAGCATAGCAGAGTCAAAGAGAATATGTGCTGGTTTTCCTTGCCCTCCAGTTGTGAAAAGGTACCTTTAAAGCACAAGAGAAATACGCATTTTGCTTTTTAATAATACCACGTTTTCATCAAGGAAAAGAGTTGAAAAAGAAGTCCACTGGGAAGAAAGGCACATATTTACTATAAAAGTGAAAATGGACATGCCTAAAGTTGATAGGAAAAAAATAGTGTTCCAACATTCTGGTGGATGGAGTTTGCATAACCAAAGAGATTAATTAATAAATGAGAAAATATATGTAAATAAAAGGGGAAATATATTTTAGATTGGGATTAAAATGAAATTGTTTATTTAACGGAGGCAGAAAGCAGTGCAGCTTGTTTGATAGTATTGTGAAAGAGTTGTCAGATTACAGCTCCCTGGATTGGATATACGGAAATACAAAGGTTATTGTTCGACTGAGGGAAAGAATCTGGAAATACATTAAGCAAAATCATGAAAACCTATCAGAAACAAGAAGATCCAACTCATTTAACCATCCTCCTTATTCACTAGGAAAGAACATTTTTTTTTTCTACCAGCAAAATCCCAATGCTTTTCATATGGGGAACATTTTGAGCAGGATTGATCCTTCAAAAGGCTACAAGTGGCGTTTGTGTGCAAGGTTCTGAAACTGCAATGTTTTCATCCCCCTCACAGACTTGTCTGGGAATCATTTCTCAGACCTTTCCAAAACATATTTTCCTGTTTTGAGAACAGATTGCAGGTGCTGTAGTATTTGGAAGCCAAAACTTTGTAAAAGTATCTTTGTGAAAGTATTTTCATGAAGTTGTAGTACTGTTCTGATATGTTGGTTTATGGAGTGTCTGCAAGTATTTTGTGACAGTTTAGCAACAAATGTTGCTAATTGAATAGAGGTTACAAGCTTGAAAGGAAATGTAGCCTTTAATAACTTAGAACAAAGATTAGAGAAAACCACCTTTATTTCAGCTGCAGCAGAAATGTATGAGAACATAGGAAATATACAGAGAAGTGTTGATAAAGTGTTAAAAGACCAAGACCCAATTGCAGAAAGGTATAACTTTCGGTTATGTAATTTGCATGCATCAGCAAATAAACAGTAACTTGAATTCTTTGATCTGTGCAAGAGCAGAGTGGGGATTGCTGTGGGAATACAGAGTAACTCCCTTAAATGAATGAATTTTAAGTGTGCTGACCTTTAATTAATTAAAATCTCAACTTCAGTGTTTCATTAACATTTGCCTTAGTTCCCTTGGTTTGGCTCTTTTAGACTGCTGCTCAATAAATACAGCAGGATCATCAAGTCTCCAGTGTTCTGTATCATCAAAAAGTAGATGCTGAAACATCGCTACCTTTTTGTTCCAGAGATGTGGGTCTCTCCATGCATCTAGTTTGAAGTGTGCTTGCCTCAGTAGTTCAACAGTAAAGAGAATTTGGAATGGATCAGAAGGTGCAGAAACTGGTTGGTCAGATTTGTTTCCTGCAGAAGGTGTCATTGCAACAAAAGGGAAGTTTATATAAAAAAAAAAAAAATAAAAATTGTTCAGCGCGCATAGCATTTACATAGAATTATGTTTACACAATAGCAGAACACCTGCTCCTTAGAAAAGTAAACTCTGCTATTGTTAGACTGTTAAGTTTGTCTCACAATATTGAAACCCCGAATCTACTCACTTCAACACAAGTAGTTCTCCTGCTGGAAGTCCTTTTTATGTGGCATACTTCCTTTACCCTCTGTCTGCTCCCTCGCGAGGGGGGCTCTTCCCGGTGTGCAGGTTTCCTAAAGGACTTCTAGGCTTACTCCTATTTCCATATTGTCTCTTCCCAAACCACCCCATGCGCGCCACAGCATACGCCTCCTTAACCGCCCTGGCAGGATTTGTGTCTCCCGTTGAGATTACTGTATCCTCTCGTGGGGAATGCCGTTCCGTGCCAGCCTGGGCAGCACTCCAGTGCTAGCCCCCGAAAGCGAAACAACTCCCCGTGCGGAGGAAGCGCGGCCGCAAACCAGCCCCGAGGTCCCGCACTCCCCTTTCCCCGGTGCCGCTGTCGCCGCCGCCGCGGTTGGCCTCCCGCAGCCTCTACCGCCCGCTGGGCGGCGCTACCGCACGCGCCACGCATACCGGCCGCGCCGCCTCGGGAGCAGAGTCGCCCGCCGCTGGGCGCTCCCGCCTGCCCTCACGCTCCGGCCGCAGGGTCCGCCCGTTCTTGGGCTTTGTTGTGGAGACGGCGCCGCAGGGCCGCCCGCTCGCCGGCAGTGGGGGAGGAGCGTGCAGGTAACGGGGTGGCGGGGCCCCCTCGGTGGCTGCGGCTGCTCCGCGGAGCTCGAGTGTGAATTTGCCCCGTCCCTTGCGGCGCGGTTTGGCGGCCGCGCTCGCAGGGATCTCTGTGCCCTCACTGCCCCACCGCGGGCAAGAGGCCTGCCCGGTCTTTGCCGCCTGGGCCGGGCCGCCGCCGCCTGGCTGTGGCTCCACGTAGGGGCTGCCAGCCCCTTGGTTGCGTTACTGCTACAACCCCGTGCCCTACGGCCGGCGGGCCTCTGTTCAGCGGGAGAGGCGGGGATGCGCGGTTTGGAGTATCAGGGTCTGTCAGGTCAGCGGGGAGGGCACGGGCGGACTGTCTGCCGCCTCCTCGGAGACGGGGAAGCGCTGGGGAGGTTTCTTGGAAAACCTGAGGTGAAACCTGGCCCGAACAGAACTCAGGAGGTGGGTGCTGGGTCTTTAGTGTCAGGTGAGAACAAGCTCTGGAGGGTACTCGGAATAGTAGTAATACACTTAAAGAAAGAAAAAAACCATACAAAATTCTTGCCAAAATAAAGTTCGCAGTCTGTGCTTTTTTTAGACATTTATGCTTTTTTAAAAAAGTTCTTTAGGAAGACCCAGTGAGTTGTGTTCCTCAGTTCCTAGTTATTAAGTTGCATATTAGTCTGCTTTCTTCATGGTGGTGTGGAGGTCTTTTTTGATTTAGGAAAAAAGGCTATGGCTTCTCAGTGAGAACAGTTGGAAGGGAAAACATTCAGTGTACGTACCCAGAGGTCTGTTCTACCTGAGGCAGCACACCTCCAGTGGACCAGCTACAACTGGGTCTACTAGGTGCAATTTCAGGGGCTTGAGATGATTGGAGCTGGGTGCTGCTGAAGTTGGCTCACGCTGAGTTTGGGAATTCAGAGTGCCCTGCAGTGGTATAGTGTCGTTTTTAATATTTCAGTGAGTTCTAACTACTTTTAGAACAGTCTCAAATTGCAATGCTTTAGTCATGGGAGAAAAATTAGTTAACCACAGCAATGTGCTTCTGGCTTAGAAGATCTCAAGAGCTGCAAATTCTGGGGGTTGTGGGACTTGCAGGTCCAAGAGAAATGCAGTGATGTCCTCAGCTTGTTCTTGTGTCTGCCCTTGAGCATCTATTCTTGGCCAGTTTTGCTCTGGGAATATGCAACTTTGGTTCAACATGCAACCACCTGTTTGGATCATTTGCTTATTTAAATATATGATGACACTAACTTAAATATCTTGTGGTGATAACAAGAGTTAAAACTAAGTCATAACAGTTAAAGTAAACATTCTGTGTTACGTGGTAGCTCTGATTTTATTTTTAAGTAGGCAAACTGTAGTTGTTCACGGCAAGATCTTTCAGCTATATGAGGTATGTGAGACTGAGCTGCCTATAGTAGTGAGGTACCATCATCATGATGGCAACAAGCTCTTCTGTCCATCAGTGATTCAGAGATCAGCACTGAATTCAGGCTCTTAAAAGTGTTGAGATTGTCTTGCCCCTCCAGCTAAGGAGAAGTTACTGCAATTCTGGTTGCAGTAAGGAAAGTGAATGGAGGGACTGGAAGGTAAAGTTACGTACAGGGTTTGGGAAAGTAGGAACAGCTGCTGGTGCAAGTGTTGGGGAAGGAGGAGTTTTGAAACTATGCAGTTACTGCTGCATCGGATCACTGGTGGGAGTGACAACATTATGAGAGAGATTATAGCCCTCCTAGGACTCGGTATATCTGCCTGTGGAGAGGACATATGGTAGCAGAATATCTGTTTCTCCCTCCTGGCCATTTCTTCACTAGTCTTATATATTTCATCTGTTTTCCTTCTAAATACTTCAAGTGATGACTCTCAGGTCAAACTAGTAGATCTTGTAGTCAGGAAGATTATATTCTGTCTTAGATTTAGTAAATGATACCTTATTGTTGACATTTGTATATACCCTTTTTTGGAGCTATTACAGGTTTATATATAGTGATACTACAAGTTCTTTAGAGCCTGATTGCTATTACAGTTTGTAATTGTCAGGCTTCCTGTTTCTCTTGCAGTAAGACAAACCCAAGTGCATTGTATTGCTGGCAGAAATAGGAGTACAGTGTTGATGCTTCATGCCCACATCTAGATTTTTTGCAGTTTGTAGTGGTTTTAGTTTTTGACGGTGCCTAGTTTAATAAAAACATAAGGAAGTTTTCAGAGCTTGCAGGAAGGATTTGGGGGAGGAGAGAAAATATGGGTTTGGTAATTCTGTGTGGAAGGAGTTATTAAATTATTCACTAGAATTGAAAGCAAAGAACGTACACCTGAGATGAGGGTGAAGGGGAAGAGAGTCCTGCATATTCATCACAGTGTAAAATCAGACATGAAAACCTGAGGCATATCCTAGGGGATTTTTTTGCTACCTAATCTTTGTTTTGAAACTTAAAAATAAAAATCAACAAAACTTTAAAAACAACAAACCAAACCTTCTGGGCTGAAGTCTGTTAACAGATTTAACTACAAGGTAATGTTGCAACTCAGGTATTCCTGAAAGTACAATTGCTGGCTATTGTCTTTTCCTTTTAAAGGAAAATGGTTTTGAAGGGGTAACAGAAACAGTATGAAACTTTTATTTGTAGAACAGATACAGCTATGGAAAGAACTGGTGTGTATACTAATTTGTTAAGATGAATTCTGCTGCTTTGAGCCACTAGTTTTTTTAAGTGGTACTATGATGGTAAGCCTGCTCCCTGCTAGCCTCATGATGCAGAAACTGTAACAGCAGGCATCTGTTTTCTATGGTGGTTCTTGATGTGGCCTTTCATCTTTTAAGGAAAGGTTAAAATGCAAACTGGCAGTTTCTGCAGAGTGGTGGCTTTTGTTATATTAAAAAATTTGAAATTAGTTTACATATGTATTTGGGCTTGTGTGGCAAAGTTTTAGTAGCTGGAAGGCTACTGGGGTGGCTTCTGTGAGAACCTGCTAGAAGCCTGCCCTGTATCTGATAGAATCAGTGTCAGCCAGCTCCAAGACAAACCCTCTGCTGGCCAAGGCTGACCCCATCAGCAAAAATGGTAGCGCCTCAGTGATAATGTATTTAAGAAGGGGAAAATAAAACTACCACACAACAACCTACAGCTGGAGAGAGGAGTGAGACTGTGTGAGAGAGCCAACTCTGCAGACACCAAGGTCAGTGAAGAAGGAAGGAGAGAAGATGCACCAAAGCAGAAATTCCCCTGCAGCCTGTGGTGAAGACAAGAGTGTGTCCCCTTGCAGCTCGTGGTGGTCCATGCAGCCCATGGAGGACCCCACACCAGAGCAGGTGAATGCCCAAAGGAGGCTGTGACCCTGTGGAAAGCCCATGCTGGAGCAGCCTTATGGCAGGACCTGTGGCCCTATGGAGAGAGGAGCCCACACTGAAGCAGGTCTGCTGGCAGGGCTTGTGACTCCACAGGGACCCACACTGGAGCAGTCTCTTCCTGAAGGACTGCACCCATGGCAGGGACCCACAATGGAGCAGTTCATGAAGAACTGCAGCCCATGGGAAGGATCCATGTTGGAGAAGTTTGTAGAGGACTACCTTCTGTGGGAGGGACCCCATGCCAGAGCAAGGGAAGAGCATGAGGCGTCATCCCCTGAGGAGGAAGGAGCAGCAGAGACAATGTGTGATGAGCTGACCCCAGCTTCCATTCCCTGTCCTGCACCACTGGAGGGGAGGAGGTATTGAAAATTAGGAGTACAGTTAAGCCCAGGAAGAATGGAGGGTTGGGGGCAAAGGTGTTTTTAAGTTTTGGTTTTATTTTTCATTACCCTTCTCTGATTTGATTGGTAATAAATTAAACTAATTTCCTCCAGTTGATGATGTTTTGCCCATGGCAATAGCTGCTGAGTGATCTCTTCCTGTCCTTATCTGAACCCTTGCACCTTTTGTTATATTTTTTTCCCATGTACAGTTGAGGAGGGTAGTTGATAGAGCAGCGTTGGGCACCTGGCATTCAGCCAGGATCAATCCACCACAATATGAAATATTGCTTGGATTGT
>JAVHNF010090877.1:24409-39928 GCA_034783455.1 Micropsitta finschii
GGCAGGATGTTATTACTGTATAGATAACAGTTTTTGCCTATTTTGCATGGTCATCACTTTATTTTTCTTTATTTTATGGACTGATTTAGCATAAAAACTGTTTTGGCCACCACAAGAGATTTCACTGTATTAGGAGGTTAGAGTAAAATATTGTAATTGGCTTTTAAAAGTGCTGGATCATTTGGTGAACAATAACAATTTTAGTTATTCATGCTGCGAGCAAAGTAATTAAATCTCATGCTTCAGGGCAGAGGTCTGAAGCCTGTGCTCCACTGCATCCAGTAACGGACTCAGCTCAGTAAGTGTTGGTGCCTCCAGGCTGAGGATTGAGGAGGGCATTGTTGATGATGCCAGACACATAAATCCTTGTTTAGAAGAGGGATATTAAGTTAGTATTATAAAAAACCCAACCAAATAAATAACAACAACACCAAGAACAAACCCACAACCCCCCCCCCCCCCAAACATCTGAACCTAGGTAGTATTTAAAATTGATTAGCTACATTGTGGTGAATTTCTCCCCCTTTTAAACAATAGGTTCTTGCCATTACCAGAGGACAATTTATATCTACTGCTGGATTAGAGATGTGCCGTTCTGTCAGTTTTATACTCTCACAGTTTATGGCTGGTATTGAAACAGCAAGTTGAACATTTCCATAGTGATTTGAAAATGTTAAGAAATTAATTTTTCTGACAAGTCTGGGGGGTATGTGCAGACTTCTCTTTATTTATGAAGGGGAGGATTCAGAGCAGTGTGTCATACCCAAAATGGGGGAAGAAAGATGATTCAACTCCAGATTTGTGTCAGATAGCCAGAGCTGGCATAAGCTGCAATAATAAAGTTTGCTAAATCTTGGGCAAAATGATTACTGTGAAAACCCCACATGCAGGTTAGTCCATGTGTGCCAATTGAAATTAGGTGCCTTTATGTTCCAGAAACAGTTGCTTTTCCTGAAATTAAAATTTCAGAGCTCTGAATGATGAATACTGTTGATTTAAAGAAAATGAAAGGAATATTTCCAGAAAATTGAAACATTTCATTTTGAGGACTACAGACTAAGATACTGCATATTGAAAATAGCAGAGCATTTCGTGTAGCATTTTGAAATGATACTTTAGGGCATCTTATTTTGAAATCACATTTTCCACTTCTTAAATAACACAAACTGAAACATTAAAATGTTTAGTAACCTAAACACGCTGTTTTGTTTGTTTGCTTCAGATTGAGCAGTGAATTGCAAATTAACACAAAAAACCATATTGTCCAGACTTTCCGTTTACCCAAAAGGGGTATTTCCTTGTGTGTCTAAGTCTGACTGAGGAGTCTCATCCATTGCACTCTGATGCTGGGACATGCCATACCAAAAGTCCCTTGAACAGCAGGAAGACCTTTGGTTTTGTTTTTTTTTTTTCCATCTAAATAAAGTGCTACATATGCACCAAAGGGATGGAAAACATGGGCTATGTTTTGAAGTCCTGCCTTCTGCTAACTGTATCTTTTGCGGTTTGGAGCATGTGTCTTGCACCATTAGTCAGCTTTCTGAAGGAAACCCCGTGAATCCTGCATAAGATAAACCTGCATGAATAAATTACATAGTAGAACCAGCATATGGATTTTCAGTATGCTAGCTGGCTCTTCGGCAAATGTTTACGAGAACACTGTAGCCCACATAGAAAGTGTAATGGTGGTGGCTCCTTGTTAATGAAAGTGGAATTATGCAGCAGCACAGTTATCACGTGCTAGTATGTGCTAAAAATGCATCCTGTGGCTATCCCATGGTTACATGCTCACATAGCCCTGTTGTCAATAACTGCTACTGTGTTTATCTCTTTTTAATATGGAAGCCTATGCAAAGCTTTTATTTTGTTGTGTTTTAAAAATTCAGGACCATCCCATTCTTGTTTTCTTTCTAGAGCATGATGAGTGCGTAACAAACCAGCACAACTGCGACGAAAATGCACTCTGCTTCAACACTGTTGGTGGGCACAACTGTGTTTGCAAACCAGGTTACACAGGAAATGGTACCATCTGCAAAGGTAAGCTGCTGAAAATCCCAAGGCTTGACAGTCTTTGTACAGCATGAGGTGCTTTGTCATAGTTGATACAAATCTGGACACGTGCCTTGAAGAAAGCAGACAAATTGCGAGGCTAGGCATTTAGGTCCTGCCCTTATAAGAAGATCTTCACAGACAGATATAAACCGACTTTGCATTTGGCAGTGTTCACGGTAATTTAAGGATGATGCATACGCAGATAGTATGCTCTAAAATTTGAAGTAATTATATTTCATTTTGGTGTCAATTTAACAGTTTCTATACATTCTACACTATTCAAGAAAGCCCAAAGTTACCAACAAAGTTACAGCTGTGAAAACACTGTCAGATCTACACTGTCATATCTGCATTGTGTGTTGTCAATCACTTGCTATTTTTCTTGGATGAATTGAAATTTGTTTGGTGTGCTGTGCTTTTTTATTGTAAATGGGAAAAGCAGTAGACATGCATGCACAAAACCTTTGCTGTACATGAGGCGGTGCCTTGCTTTCTAATGTTCTCGTTCACTTGTAAATCTTCGAAGTTATACTTCTAATTTTAGAAAGATGCTTACCCAGAGATACAGCGCTGCGTTTATTTCCATTGCATTTCATATCAGAGGAGCTGATACTTAGTACTTGGGCCCAAATCCTTGGAAATCCTCAGGCTCTGAGCATAGGATTTAGAGGATGCTTGAAAATAAAAGTCATGTAGCTGTAGGGCAGTGGGCTCAGATGCAAGAAGTGGTCCAGCTGCAGCAATAACATACCCAGTGTTCCTTGAAATTGTGCCTCAGTCCTATTGATCTGTTAGGTGTCAGAATCTAAGGGGATGGGGTTAACATGGGTAATATCCCATAAATGCCTTCTGCTGCTGGGTGTTATCAAAGCTAAGCAACCCACAACTTCTTTAATTGCTAAGCCTGATTAAGATCTTAGTACTTAGATTCCCTCACCTGAGTCACAGTATGATTTTTCTAAATATTCCTAACATAAATGAGCACTTTGTAAAACAAAAGCTGGTCTTCCAGTCAAAAGCTTCCAGTCAAACCCATGGGTAGAGGGAGAGATGCCTGCAAATATACCCTTTTACGCTGGGCTCTCTCCTTTTGGGAAAGGGAAAAAAGTCTTAGACTGAGGAGGTTGAAACCCAGAGCCACTCCTCTCAGAAGAGAGCTCTGCCAGTGCAGCTTACTCCTGTGCTGTGCTTGGGAGTATTCCTCAATCCTTCTGCTGGAGATGTGTCAGCTTACAAAAAGATAATTGAGATTTTGGGTCAAAGAGAAGGTGCCTAACCTTAAGAGCAGTGCATTCAGCTCTTCTGTTCCCTGAATAAGTGCTCTGAATGCAGGTGCGACATTTCAGAGGGCACCTGGCTGTGCTGTGAAAGGAAAGTGCATCCCTCCCTCCTTTTTCAGCACAGAAAAGACAGTATGCAGGAGAAAGCTCTGAACCCATTTATTGCAATCTGAGAAATGCAGCTCTTGCTTGGATGCCAGTGTCCTTCAGAGAGACCTGGATGTGCCTCTTGTCCCCATGCCTTTGGCAGCTTTTCATGCATGGTGCTGCCAGCTGTGCTCCTGTGTACCGTGTCGTCCCTCACCAGGGAGCTTGGATGTCTCACTCAGTGCTGGGGATCTCACACCACAAGGCTGGTGCCGGGAAACTGAGAGGTGGAAAGCTCAAATCGATAACACTCATATTCTCTCTCAGATGAGCCTTAAGACCTCATCAGTGGTGCTGCTACACAGAGCAGCTTCAACCTGAAGCCTGGCATCTCCAGTGGCTGGTTTACAAGTGCAGGGCTAGACCAGTGCCCTGGAGCAATTCTTCATGTTGGTGATGACCTCCCTCTGTTTAGTTTCACCTACAGTTTCTTGTGACCAGAGAATTTCTGACTCTGCACTGCAGATGCAATCAGAGCACTTAACAGCAGCTGTGTTTTCTATCAGAACGGTTACATTTCTTTGTCTGCTGAGGGGACTCTTTAAAGCTTACGCATATTCACAACTGTATCTGGAGTGCTGCACCAAAATACGTAAGCTCAGCTTCTCAGACTGCATCGTGCCAAAGAAAAATCCAGGGATTGACTTAAAACTCTAAATAGCAAAAGTTTTAAAGTTCTTCAGAATCCCTTGAGACAAAATTACTATTTTCATTGTTTCAGTGTAATTGCTTAATCAAGGAATAAGCTACCCAGGCAGTTCAGTGTTCAGTTATGCCTATTATGCCCAGGCCTTTATTTGGGCAGCAGACAAGACCAGTACTACCCTAGGAAGTGTCTGTTCCTAGGGAAGATGTTGCCTTTCACTGCTTCCCTGTGCATGCAAAGGAGTACATATGTAAGCTGTTGTCTTCAGATAATTTACTCTAATCTCCTTCTGTAGCTTGTCAGCCCATCTGGTCAGCGAGGCAGGGGGGAAGGGCATAAACCATCACTTAATGACCTCTATCCTTAAGGAGAAGGCCGTCTCTGCACATATTACAACACAGACAGCATTTTGTGTCAGCCCATGGCAACCTGTGTGGTTGCTGAGTGTAATTCTGTTACCCATACATTGTGATTTTGTATTTTGCAGCATTTTGCAAAGACGGGTGTAGGAATGGAGGAGCCTGTATTGCTTCCAATGTGTGTGCCTGCCCACAAGGCTTCACTGGGCTCAGCTGTGAAACTGGTAAGATTATAACTGAATTTACAATGAAGATAATCCGAGGAGGATGTTTGAGGTAATCCAAGAATAAAGGATTACTTAAGTGTGTGGCCTGAAAGAGGAAGCTGCTACTAAAAAGTTACTCACTTTTCTTATATGCCTCCCAAGAGAATATATTGCAGCAGCTCTAATTAGAAGCACATAGACTGCAAAAATGAGAAAACGAATTAAGACATCTTGGGTTTTGATGTTTCATAATTAATAAGATTATTATACACTTGCTTTTTACCTCAAAAGGCCTTTGGTTGCTCCTATAAATCACTGATAATATGACATCTAGAAATAAATTCCAAAAATTGATTAATTCTATGCTGTAAATTTGCAGCTGGTTCAGTAGCCCACCTTCCCTTCAACCTTATTTGAAGACTTCTGATTAACTCAGCTTTCTTTATTCATTTTTAAGGCAGGTTTCATTGTTCCTACTGCTTTTGCCTCCTCCTTTCGCAAGCATTCCTTTCTCTTCCTCCTATCCCTTAGGATGGCAATACCATAAAGCCTTGGTTTAGAGCTTTATTTTTTAAGTCTTGGATCTAGTCAAATCGTATTGCCCAGCAGAGTATGCAGAATGTTAATACTTAGCATCTTAAGTTCCTGTAAATAATTTCTCAAAGTTCAAATGAATTGTTTCAGCACCTTTATTTATTGTTGCAGAATTTTTAAAGGCATTGTGACTGTGCATGCCTCCAGGAGGGAGAGAGAGGAAGCTCGCTTAGATTAATTTGCTTCAGTATGCCTAATAAAAGGGCAGTCTGCCACCTATGATTGACTGTTGTTGCGGTTCTATATTGCCTTCGATAAATCTTCCAAACAGGGGAAAGGAGGTCATTTGAGCAAGTATTGCTTTCATCTGACTTGTAAACATGTCCAGTTTAATGAAAAACACAGACTGATCTGAATTCTGTATTATCTCATCCATTTGAGAGGTGAGAAATGTGATTGTTTTCATTCTTCTGTATTTGAGCGGATATTACCACAGTGCACAAGTGGGATGCTGTGTGAAAAGCAGTATCCTGATTGTTCATCTGTTTTTCGAATAATGTCAAAAGAGCAAGTTTTCAAGTATTCCTGTCTGTTTCACAGACTGCAAATAATGTGGTACAGGATACCAAGGCCTCTTCAGTGTAACACTGTTGTGTTTTTGCTTGGAACAAATTGTGTGCTAAGGTAATGTTCAAGTATTAAAACAGTTACTTTGTTTTAGTAATATTTGTCTTATATGCTCCTTGCAGCATTCTGTTGTTGTGAACTAAATATAATGTGCATAGTTTCAAGGCTTACATTCATCTTTTCCAGCTTTATAAGTCCTACCCAAAATGTGTGGACTAGAAGCATATTTGCTTTACTCTCCTTGTATAGTCAATATTAGCAGCCATTATGAAAGACAGATCTCACTAGTTTTTTTGAATTGCCCATGGAAGTCCTCTCTTTGCTCTATTCTTTAGAGGAGAGTCAAGGGACACTGTTCCTGATCCAGAAAGTTCAGGCACCTTAAACTAGTTTAAGTTAGCTTAAGTCCATTCAGCCCCAAATGTCCTTCACAAGTCAGGCCTACCTGACCGCCCTTCCTGCCCGTCAGAAACATATAGAAGGGCAGGTAGAGCCTTGGACCAGATCCGATGCCTTTCTGGATATCTGATCTCAGTATTGAACATAAGGTTAGTATGGCAGTGACCTGATAGTCCATAGCTAGTGATATTTCTATTATGATTTGCAGCCAGTTTGCCAGCCCCAAACCAGTTTCATAGATCAGCTTTGGTGGGAGAAGTTTCTCTGTCCTGGTAGAACTCCACTGAACATCACATTTTTTCTTACTGGTGAAATAATTAATGCTAGAAATCAGCCACAGGGGTATAGGTCTGGTTACTTCATTTAGATATTAATGTGCAGGAGTAGGATTGTAATCTGCTTGAACATGGCTTTGAACCATCCAGTCTGAAATGCTGTCAGACTGGCAAATGGAAGGACTGTTCTGTCAATAAAGAGGAAAAGTTGGTTTGTTCTGAGATGGTATTGTTGGAAAAATGGGGCTGTATACAGCTGTAAAAGAAAACCCAAGCTTCAGATAATACATATCACTCCTAGTGACTGCAGCAGAGTTTCCCAAAGGTACGTCTTGTTAGGCTTGAAGTGATTCAAGACGTTCACACTACAAATAATTTATGCTGGAAGCTTTACCTTTTTGAAGAGTCACTGTATCTACAAAGGTGATGTAATCTTTTCTAGGCAGACATCTTTAGTTGCGGATTGATGTAAAGCTGCCAAATCTATTTTTAAATCTCATGTTAGTTGCTTCTGTTTATGTTACATATATTTAAAAACTGTTTATTGAAGAATCTTGGCAATTTTAACTTACCATAAAACATATATAGAAATGTATGTTTTATTCAGCTGCTGAGCCTATGAATTAATTAACAGGAGATTGAATCCACACCCTATATTTGAATAACCTAGAAAACACAGTCACCAGTTCTAACTGTTTCCTTCTGTAAAAGACCTTTAATAGTTCTGTTTAAATCCTTCCTCAGAGTCATAGAAAGGACAAGGTTGGAAGGAACGTCTGGAGATCGTTTTGTCTAATCTCCCTGCTCAGAGCAGGGTCAAATAGAGCTGGTTTCTCAGAACTGTGCCTGGCTGGATGTGGAGTGTTTTCAGGGTTGGAGATTCCACAAGCTCTCTGGGCAGCTGAATCCAGTGTTCAGTCACCCTCACAGTGAAAAAAGATAAAAGCAAATATTTCTTTTCATTATGCTCAAATGCAGTTTCCCATCCCCCTAGTCCTCTTCCTGAGCATGACTGAGAAGCATCTGGCTTCCCGCAACACCGTTAGGTATTTATACATATTGATAACATCCTCCTCAGGCTTTTCATTTTCAGGCTGAATAGCTCAGCTGCATTAGCCTCTCCTTGTATGACAGGTGCTCTGGTCCCTTAATCATCTTCACAGTGCTGATTTGCTCCATGTCTCTCTTGTATTGGGGAGCCCAGCACTGGACCCAGCACTCAGATGTGACCTCAATAGCATGAAATAGAGGGGAAAGATCACCTTCCCTTGGCCTGCTGGCAATGTTCTTCTTAACACAGCCCAGGAGGCTGTTGTCCTTCTTTGCTGCAAGGGCACTTTGCTGGCTCATGTTCAACTTGGTGGCCACCAAGATCCTTTTCTGTAAAGCTGCTTTCACACTGGCCAGTCCTCAGCATGTACTGGTATATGGGGCTATTCCTTAATAGCTGTAAGACTTGGCATTCCCACTGAACTTGATGACATTCTGTTGGCCCATTTATCCAGCCTGTTGAGGTCCCTCTGAATGGCAACACAATTACTTGGTGTAGCCACACCTCCTCCAAAGTTTGTATCATCTGCAAACATGTTGAGGGAGCACTCTGCTTTCTTGTCCAAATGTTAAACAGAACTGGCCCAGTACCCAGTATTTACCCAGGTGTACGCTGCTAAGTGACTAGCCTACAACTGGACATTGTATGGCTGATCACAGGCCCCTGAGACCAGCCATTCAGCAAGTTTTCACTCCACCTCAATTTATTTAGTCTGCACTTCTTAGCTTCTCTGAGGGTGTTACAAGAGCATCAAAAGCCTTACTAAAGTTAAAATAAACAACATCCACTGCTCTCATTCCCCACACTAGTCACCTTATTTTAGAAGGCTATCAGGTTGGTAAGGCATGATTTCTTCTTCATAACTCAATCAATGCTGCCTATTCCAGATCTCCTTATCTCCTTAATATGTTTGGAAATGGTATCCAGGGGGATACCATCAGCTTTCCAGGGTGGAGATGGGGCTGAAAGATAGGAAGGATATTTGACTTTCTCCAGTTCTCAGGAGCTTCTCTCAGGCACCATGACCTTTCAAAGATAATTGAGGCTGGCCTCACAATGACATCAGCCAGGTCCCTCAGCACTCCTGGGTGCATCCTGTCAGGTTTAATCAACCTGGTTTTTTTCCAATTTATTTAGATATTGATCCTCTTCCATCAAGGGTAAATTTTTCTTGCGCCAGGCTTTCCCACTGGTCTTGGCAACTTTGGTCTCCTGAAGGCAAATCTTGCCAGTAAAGGCCAAGATGGAGAAATCCCTGAATATCTCACTGTTTTCCATCTGCTTTCCAAAATTGATCCTCGCACATTTGATTAGTGTCTTTGTGTTCCTCCCAGATCCTGAGAGGGATGATGCTATCCATACTTAGGTTCTGCCTATGGAGCCAAGCTTGTGTTGTAGACAGGCTATTGACCAAGAACAAGAATAAACCAAATCTGAAATAGCTGAAATTGTTGGTGTTTACAGCATCCCCCTACATTTTCAATGAGGCTGTCTACAGAGTGGCAAAGACCTGGCCTATTTCCTTGGTGCTCTTGTTGGCTGAGGAGATTTAGTGTTCTGTGTGATGGGACTAACAGCTCCTCCAAGCTTTCTAATGGAGCAGAGAGGAGTGAAAGCAGTGATTGACAGGGCACTGCTGAGTAGAAAGCAGAAAGTCTGCTTCTGATGGGAGAGGTCAAAAGTCTTTTGACTGAATTATCCTGAGATTGAAATGTGGTTTCAGGACAAACTCATTCACACAGAACTTGGACTGGCTTTCACAGTTCTGGTGGATTAACACCAATAGCTTGTGTTTATGGGCACAGCTGTAACTCTTTTCACCTCTATCACTCTATCAGCTGCCATGGAAAGGCTATGCCAGATTCCTTAAACTCATGCAGCTTTTGCAAAGAGAGTTAAAATCCTTTGTATTTAAACATGTTAATGGTTTCATGAAATTTTTTTGCTTTCAAATGAGTGCTCTGTAGTGTCGGTAGGAGCCACGTCTCTCAGAAACATGAGAAGGAGAGTCAACTGCTACTGCTAGTCAGGTACTTCCATGAGAAGAAGTATTCACTGTGGAGTGTCTTGCAGTTAGCAGAGCTATTGCAACAGCTCAGAATGATCTCTTGGAAGCTTTTTGGATTAATCATGGCCCATGCCCTGTGGAAATGGGTCACTGGAATGAGAAGGAGATGAAAGAATCGTGCAGATATATCAACCCCTAGCAACTTTCTGGTGTTATTTTTTTGTTTGTTTGTTTTGTTTTTTAAATTGGTAATAGGACATAAAAGTGAGACGTGGGAGAAATCCTATTTCTCTTACCAACGGATGTAGCTTGGGGCATTGTTCATGTTGGGGATGCAGTTATCGGCTTAGGGAAGTGAGGGTTATGTGTTAAAAAGTTCCTCAAGTCTTACAAAGCACGGCAGTAGTTAACCCAATAGAGCACCCATCTGCAATGTAGAGAGCTGAGACTACCAAGGGAATCTAAAAATATTTGTGCTTGTTAAACTTTTTCAAAATACCTGACTTAATACTGCCCTGTTTGATTGCAAAATTATCAATTCTTCAATGGCATTTTTCAATGCTACCTTAAATTGTATTTGAAAAGTGCTATTTTAGAATCCAGCACAAGATGACTGTGTTAGATCTGCTTGATGTTACCATAACTCCACTTTAATTTGATGACAGGGCTTTAAGAGTGGTTTTGTTCTCCTAGCATATATGCATATCTGCTAGTGTGTGTATACAAGATTACTGCATTTTTGCTGCTTGTCAGCTTCTTTTGAGTATTTGTGTTTTGAGTATTCCCTTGGACTGCTTTTGATTATGCATGTGGTCACATAGCAGTTTCACTACTAGTAGTGCTTTGGTGTAGTTTTTGTTAACAGGTTGTTGGGAAGTATATGGCATTTTTATGGATGATTGGTTGTAACTTGCATTTCCTGATAATGAACTTTCCTTGGATATCACAGGAATCATGTCCACCTGTTCTTAAACAATCCATGGCAAGCTGCTGAAAATAAACTGGCACACAAAGCTGTCACCTTTGAAAGGAACTGTTGAGAAAAAGTCTAACTTACAGATTTTATGTTCATTCAGCCATATGTTATTACTAACAGTTGGCTTAATTAAATGGATAACTGAATTAATGAAAAAAATAATTAGCACCGGCTATGTGAGATCACCCCCTCATATCAAATCTCCTATTAGAAATAGCCAAAACCAATGAAAATGTACTATTTGGCTCCTCTCTATTTATTCCCTCCTTTTTTTCCCCATGTGTGGAAAGCTCAGACAAAAATAGTGTGGGTGTTGTGAGTACTTCATAGAGAAGGAAAATAATGTTGATGTTTCTAAAACAAATTTTTATAACTTTGTGCTTAACATTTGTAGCTCCAACTACTGAAACACAACTCAGGCAAGTAATTTGGGTGAAAATTGTTATAGACCAGATCTCTAGAGTTTTGTGCCACTTTCTATGTAAGCAAAATAATTAACATGCATGATTGTTGGTCTTTTCAGCAAATCCAAATTAATTTGTTCGTGTGCACTGACCACAGTTATAGCAGGCTTCAGATTATTGAAGACTATTATTATTCATGCTCCAAAGGAAGCTTCTGAAAACCTTTTAATTCTGATACCCCAGTTATTAGGAAAATCATTTTACTGCTATTGGAATAGAAAGCTTTGCCAAAGTAACCAGAAAGCTTGTTAACTTTGCTGATTTTGCAAAAATGAAGTATTTTAGTACTTTTATCATCATAAGAGAACTGCTTCCATTTAAGCTCTTGATCCGTTGTGTTCAGCTAAAACAATCAGCTTGTGGCCAGGTAGGCTCTGAAGCTAAAGCTGTGACCCAAATGGAATTTGAAGCCCAGAGAGCACTAAACCAAATCTGTAAGAACTGGAATTACTTTTGGCTGAATTCTTGAAATTTCTTGGCTCTAGTCTATTGAAAACTCTCTGTAAGATGTGAAAGTATCAAAACTTTCCCAACAACTCAGGAATCTGCCTTTTGTTCAGTTTTATTTTCACAATGAAGACATAAATTATGGATAGTCGAATTGGGATTTACAACAATTATATGAAGAGGCTCAAATTTGCAGTGCAAGTATGCAAGGTCCTGCACAAACCTAACGTAGGAGGAGTGCCCTTCAATAGTTCATAGTCTAACCAGGGGAAGCCAGTGGCATGCCGAGGTTTATCAGAGCAACATACTAAATCCTTGAGTAGAAAGTATACAGGGTTAATCATGTTATGCTCTGAAATTATTGAGTGGCTCATGGACCTTTTAATGGAGGAGGAGAAGGGAGCAAGAGCAAAGTGGAGCTAACTTGAAGGCAGCACAGGCATGGATTGTTAAGAGCAATAGCTGTAGGACCTAGGGATGCCTTCCATAGTTCATTAGCTTTCATAACCCACCTGACTTGCTTGGATCCTGGTGTCCTGAGAATTTAGGCTCCCATTTTTGGGGAGGCTCCCAGGTTTGAGACTTAGGACATACTTCTGGCAGGAAATGCTTTCATTACATTAAAGGGCTGACTTCAATTCACAGCAATAAGAAGATGACGAGTTGATCTTTAGGGCCTGAATACGATTTTTACAAACCAATAGTATTTGAGCATGATTTGCAGTGTAAACCATTTTAGTAGGCTCCAGTGTGCAGTAGGAACTCATCATATTCTGAAAGTTAGGTCTTTTGGAGTAACTCAAGTCTGGCATTTCAACGTCAGTAATTCTCAAAGTTCATAGGCTATTCAAAACTTTTCACTTGGTGCAAGCAAAAAAACTAATCCAGGACAAAACCCAGAGAAGCTAGATTATGGCTTGTAAGCTGTCGAGGTCCAGCTCGCATGCTGGGCTGCCTGCTTCTACAGCCCTGCAGCAGTGCTGAGGCTGGTATCAGGTTCTGGTGTAACCCCGAACCCAGCAGTGGGAGGAAGAGAGTGAGGAAGATGCTGGAGCTGACATGCCCAACTTGTCACTGGATTTTGGTGCCCTAGCCTTGAAGAACCACTGCCATTTCTCCTCCTTGAGTGCTTCCAAGTGCTCTCCATTTCCTTGGCAAGTGTTGTATAGAAATATGGGTATGTGGCATGTTGGGTTCGTAAGTCTGTCCTTTGCACCCATAGCTGTATTGTAGATGGAGACAGAGTTCTCAGTATCCTTTTCAAACTTTTAACAGTAAATATTGAATTGTACTTTCTATTCGCAGGAGCTCCTGTCTTTGCTATATAAAGTCACTGCCCAGCTTGCACAGGCTTGGTAAAGAGTGGTCTGTGTTACAGTCTTGGCCTTCTCAAAAATGGCTATTTTGCATGTCAGTTACTGATTTCAGAGGCAAGAACAGTGTTGCTTGTGCTGGCCTTGGTTTATTGAGATAATGCCTGTAACTAGTGTGTTTAGTGATGCCACCTCATATTCTGTTATTTCATTTTAAATGCTGTCTTACTGCAGGAAAAACAAATTGTAGAATCATGAGCAAACTTATGGGAAACATCCTATGATATCAATTTCTATGTATTCTTTAAGCGTAACTGCTAAGTCTACATAAAAAGACTAATATGTCACTACGATAATTTTTCAATTGATACAGAGCCCTAATAATGAATTTTGAAATACATAATTTGTGTTTTGCGGTCCTATCACTGAACTACGATTATGCAATGTGAAGCAAACATCTCTCCATAGAATTTTCTTTTGTGGCTTGAGGAGAAGTTAGCAGGATATGTCTGTATGAGTTATTTCCTTACAGAGCCATACCAGTATATTTGATTGCCAAAATCTATGCACTGCTTCTGGCTGCAAACATTTTTACTTTTTTCAAAATATAAGGTGGCTTTTTTGATTTGAACAAGCACTAGTATGGAATAGGTTAAAATCCACACAGTAATTTGCATGGTCAACTTACCGTAATCTTCCTGATGCCCAGAGTGAAAGCTGTCATATTTTGCCTTCTGAGCTACTGTAGGCAAAGAGTGCCTAAGAACAATGATTCACATACTGTTCCCCACTCTGCCCCAGTGAACCATCTAATCCAGTACTTTGGTGGTGTCCGCAAGTCCCTTCAGTACTTGGAAAACATATCCATTCTTTCTTGTTTTATTTTTTCTTTTATGGCTTGCCTGAATTTTAGATAAATAGTTTTTGAGAAGAGTAATTCTAGAAATTTGGTCCTCTGTACTGCTTACATGCTTCTGCATTGTTTTGTTTGGTTAATACAGTTTTCTGATGTGCTGCTTAGGGCACAGTGTATTGCATCTACTTCTGACTGGTTATTAATAGGGGGAAATAGCCTCAGTAAGAGAGACTGTGCCAGGCAGATGGGCCTAATTTGTATTGTCAAACCAGAAATTCCTGGAAAGTCTCAGAAAAAGTTTGTTTGGCAGCTCTAGATCAAAGAATGCAAAGTAGCTTTTGGTTCCTGTGTTTTTGTTCATGTGCTCCTGTTGATATGCTTTACATAAAATCATGAGGTTAGGAGCTGTCATCTTCACAGCTTCTGTTCTGGTCAGGAGCTTTGTTCATGTGATCCATCTGGTGAAAGAGAGGAGGGAAAAAAGCAGTCAAATTATGGTCTTGAATTCATGCTTTTTCAGCTCCCCAAGTCTAAGTGTTGTAGTTTAAATCCAACTGGTAACTCAGAACCACTCAGCTGCTAGCTCACTCCATCCTTCCCCCCCACTCCCAGTGGGGTAGGGAAGAGAATTGAAAGAATGTAACTCTCAAGGGTTGAGATAAAAACAGTCCAGTAACTAACGTATAACAAAACCCACTGCTGTTGCCACCAGTAATAGCAGTGATAAAGGAAATAACAAGGGGAGAGAATATAAAATTAAAAAGGGAAGGGTGGTGGTGGGGAAAAACCCAATAAACACAAGTGATGCAGTCCTGTCTCTCCTTCCTCCTGTCTTCTTGTGCCCCTTCTTACTGGCAGAGCATGAGACTGAAAGGTCTGTGATCAGAGTAGATATTACTTAGCAACAACTAAAACATCACTGTGTTCTCAGCGTTGTTCTCAGGCTAAAGTCAAAACCACAGCACTGCACCAGCTACTAGGAAGAAGAAAAATAACTATTAGAGTTGAACCCTGGACACTAAGTGAGGTGAGGGGGGATTTTTTGTATACCTCACAGCTTGAAGCTGTATGGGTATTACTGAAAAACTGGTACTGTAAGTCCTGTAGGGTTCTGCTGATGAAATGGTTTATATTCCTTAGTTATGGTCTTTGGTAGCCTGCCAAAGGTGTTTTATTAAATATATAAAGTATTATTGGTTTTGAACCACTTTTCTGTGATTTGGAATTAGTGGTTGTCTTTCTTATTTGCCATACTCCTCAGCTGGTTTGGTTTCTAGACAAATGTGATAAACAGCAACTGTTTTCCCAGCTGATCTACCTGTCATGCTTTCATTTCACTAAAACTGGGCCTTGTATTCAACTGATAAAATTTGATACAGTTCTCATGGTATGCACAGCTATGGGCTTTTGATGAGTTTCCTTTGCGTATGATCTAGTTTCTCTTGTTTATTTCTACTAGGGAATGATAAGAACAAGTTGTAATGAGTCATTCTAAAATGCCCATTTGTGCTGATGCAAAAATGATTCTTTACCATTGATGGTCAAGACTATTTCGATATCTTTGACCATCCCTAAGGAAAAAAAGGACCACAAGGCATGTTGTTGTAATGCTCACTGTTACACATATTTCTGAAGTCAGGCCTTGGGTGAGCAGTAATTCCATTAAGTTTGAGTCTAGCTGAAAGAACTGTAGCATGCAATGTGTTCATAGCTTTATTCATAAGTCATCTGCCTCCCCCATAACTAATTAGTAGTATAGGTGAATAGCTGCCCAGTCCAACATGTGTAAAAATAAAACAACTTGCTACTAGTGCTTGTACTGTTAGAAATAATGGGCACACAATGGTTTGAAAAAAGTCAAGATAGGATTGATGTCAAA
>JAVHNF010090893.1:8866-23396 GCA_034783455.1 Micropsitta finschii
AGTGGGAAAATAAGAAGACAACCAAACATAATATCCATGCTGGTATATGAAGCACTGGCAGATGTTAGTGTAATGAGCTACACAGATTTATCCATTTAAATGTCTAGATCAAATATTTTGGCAACATCAAGTTTTACCTAAAATATATTTCAGATACTTCACATTGAGCAGCGAAGGCAAAGTCGCAAAGATAAGGTAGTTATTCCTTTCTGTGACACCAAGATATGAATCAATGTATCTAACAGAAATGATGATTTCTGATCTGATATTTTATCTGCAAAGAGATAAGACTGTTGAATTGGGATATCTAGTGGTATCTCCTGAATAAATTAGAAGTGTTTAAGTTTAAAGAAATGCAGAAGCGAAGACAGAAGACAGATAAAATCACTTTGGACTTCCTGGAAACCCCAAAATGAGATTAATTATTGAAGACATTATGCTTCAAAGACAAAGAGTTCTTTTTGATAAATCCATTCTAAGATGAATGTAATCCAAGACATAAGATACATACACTTTGTATGTTAGGAGCATTTCAACAAAAAAAAAAATAAAATTACAAAGTGAAAAGAAGAATGTCCTATTTCAAATCTAACGTTGATGAAAATGAGTTTAGTATTTAATTCCTTTCAGACTTTATTAACATTTTGAATTTTACTGTATAGTTTGGATAGTCTAAACATTTTTTTTTTTTAACAGAAACTAAACCATTGTCATCAGAGAGTGACTGACAGTATGTTCCTCATTCAATAGTATAAGCAGACTAGAAAATTGCATACTAAGACAACCTGGGTGTAATTCAAATACCTAAACAGACACAGCTAGTTTCACAGATTTCTTACTGGCCTCCCGTTGCACTCAAGAAAATCACAAGATCACAAGTATCCTGTATGTCCTTGATTGTTTCTGCCAGCTCCCTGTTGATGTCTTGGATGCCATGGGTCTTTAAGATTGCACTAAATGCTGTCCAAATTGCTGAAAATGTAATTTTTCTATTCACCTTCCCAGATAATTTCAGAAATTGGGCCAAGAAAAGTGCCCTGAATGTTAAAGGAATATAGAGCTTTGCTGGCTGCTGAGAGACTGCTGCTAGTTCCCTTGTTCTGACTGGTGCTGTCAGGGACAGGTAGAAGATTCTTCTTCTGAAGATGGTGGCTCTTTCTTGAGGGTCTGCTACATATGATCAAGTGAGAGAAGATTTCAACAAATGTGACAGGCAATACAAGAAATCTCATCAAGAAGGCACATAAGCAATCAGAAGCATAGCAGACATGACTTAGTATCTCAGGTAGTAAAACAAAAGAAAAAGAGAAGAAAAAATTTTCATATATAGCCGATTACGGCTGTGTGGATTCTGATGCAGTCCAAAAACTTGCTGAAAGTTTCTAGACTACGAGCAAGATTAACAAGAAGCTGATAAAGATGCTTTAGTGCTTTTTTTCAGTTTCCTTTAGAAATGCTGTGCTGCTAGATCAAGCTCAGAGTCAGTCAAAACAGTAATTGGCCTTGTGTTTAAAAAATTTGTTTGCTTTATGTAGCATTTTATCTTTTACCAGAATTGTAAACTCACACTCTCATTGCTCTTGCAGTTTATATTTCTCTGTATGAATAAGAATGCAGGATATCTGCAACCTTGTACTTTGTAATGCTGGGGTGAATCCACCAAATATTGTATACCTATGCATCACTACTAATTGAGTTTGTAATAAAAATATCATAGCTATAATTGCTACTAAAATTCTTTGTCCTGCAGTTTATATGCCTCATTTAAGTGTGATGATACTTTCACAAATTACCTGAGTGATGAAATAGAGGGTATGCCAGATGAAACTAGACTAGGAGGGGCTGCAAATTCACTGGGAAACATGATCAGAATGCAAAGCAGTGTTAAGAAATTGAAAATATAAACCAGAACTGATCTGATAAGGACAACTCTGAGGTTCCTAACTGTAAACAGGAGTAATAGCTGAACCAATGCAGGTCATTTGCACTATCAAATCAGACTGAAAGGAAGTTACAGGGGATCACAAGCTAAACTTAGGATAGGCTAATACGATGTCTATGTACTGTATTAATGTACAGTACTATTAACTGTAATCATACCACAATGAATAAACAAGAGCATAGTTTGCAAGCCATTATACTTTCTTTCTGCCATCATTAAGCCCTCTTAGGGAGAATTGTATCCAGTTGCAACTATTGCATTTGATGGAAGCTGTAAACCAGCTAAAGGTTGATCAGATGTCTAAAGCCTTTCTAATATTCATAAAAAGTCTAAAAAGGTAAGACTTTGGAGACAAATGAAGGCATAAAAATTGAAATTATTAGCCTGAATGAGAAAGGACTGAATGCAGATAATATTTATAGATTCACAGAATCATGGAATAGAATCATGGAATAGTTAGGGTTTGAAAGGACCTTAAGATCATCTAGTTTCAACCCACCTGCCATGGGAAGAGATACCTTAAACTAAACCATGTCACCCATGTCAAGGCTCTGTCCAACCTGGCCTTGAACACTGCCAGGGATTGAGCATTCACAACTTCCCTAGGCAACGCATCCTACTGCCTCACCACCCTTACAGTAAAGAATTTCTACCTTATATCCAATCTAAGCTTCCCCTGTTTAAGTCTAAACCCATTAGCCCTTGTCCTATCACTACAGTCCCCAGTGAAGAGTCCCTCTCCAGCATCCTTGTATCCCCTTTCAGATATTGAATATGCAGATATGGATATGCAGTTCTCAAGGAAATGCAATGTAACACATAGGACTTTAACACAGATGTGATTCAATAAGGTTTTACTTCAAGGGAGATGTTTCTGAGGTGTTTTTTAGTAGAAGACATTAATCTTGTTTGATGTCTTCATACCGGTTTTATGAACATGGGCCTAGAGCCATGGTGAAAACTATATCAACACTTGTGTGCTGTACTGTGGCTGCCTTTGGATTGTAACACACAGGGAGGCCAAGGCTGTGGGTGCACAGTGCCAGCACCAGGCTGCTTGGTGGCAGTTAATGAAGCTGGACTTGTGAAGAAGGGTTTCAGTGTGTGCTCTGAGGTTCAGCTCGAGAGCAGGTTATGCTCTAGGTAAGATGTGCAGTGGGAAGCATGTGGGCACAGGGGTTCCCAAATGCATCCTCCTGCGCTCCCTGCTCACTGCGAGTGCAGAGGTCCCTGGAGCAGCAGGGAGAGGGCCAGGCTGACATTAGTGGTTAGGCTGGGAAGCCTGCAAATGAGGTCATGAACCCCCAGAGGAAGAGCAGGGAAGGAGCGAGACAACCACAGATCTCTGTGGTTGTGTGCTCAGGTTCAGACGCATCTCGCAGGGATGCAGCTCTGTTCAGCCTCGGGGTGCTGGGGCAGGCAGGCTCTGCAGCGGCTCTGGCTGCAGTGAGCTGGGCTGAACTCACAGGGTCACAGCCTCCAACCAGCACAGACGGAGCCCATTCCAGCCCCTGCTCCCCTTCCTTGGCAGGGTGGGATCAGCGTGGAGTTAGGGTGCACTTGAATTCATTATTGTGCTTGAAGTGCTCCGCACGGCTGAGCAGGGTTTAGTGTACGCAGCGTGCTGCTGCGCTTGGCATGGGAAATGCTGATTCTACAGGCTTTTGCAAGGAAAATCTTTAAGATTTCCCAGCAAATGGTGCATGCAGCTTTTCAGGAGGATGTTTTGCTGTTTTCCCAACGATCAGGCTCACCCGGCAGGTTTGAGCGACGGCCTCATTTATATACGGCCCTGGCAAAGTGAGGGGAGTGGATGTTCTCTTCCTTCAGAAAAGGCACAGTTTACCAAAGGACAGGAATTATGTAAAGCAACGTGATTTACTCACGTCCCCAAGCCTGTAAACAGTGTGAGTTATGCTGCATGGTGCTTTTGAAAAGATAACTGGGAAAGGAGGCCCCGTGCTTCATTTTGTGAATGAGTGACTCTATTGTGTAATGTGGGGTTTATTCCATTTCATACTGCGTACACAGTACTTACTGCGCTTTTGGAAATGAGCAGCAGAGGAAATAGATCTTTGCTGGAGGCAATTGCTTTCCCAATAGTGATAGAAAACATCATGCGTGGCAGACTTGGAGGGTATTATTTTAATACCTTTCTGCTCATTGTAGAGCATCGTGCCCTGGTGCTCCGGCCGGCACTCGGGGTCACCCCTTCCTCCCCCTCACCAGGCACCAGCAGGCTGGGATGTCACAAGTGCATCAAGTGCCCCAGGAGCAGGGAGGATGCTCCTGCAGCCCCTGCTGTGCCCTGCAGCAGTGGGGTGCATGGCAAAGCACCGGGCTCTCCTGCAGGGCTGCTGCATCACCGGAACCCCCTGTGCAGGCAGAAACCCTGCAGCCCTCACTGTGCTGTGCCCCCAGGGATGCTGCTGGTGCCTTCCCCGGTGCCAGGCTCCCGGCAGGACCTGTGGCAGGGGCAGGGCTGGAGGCTGGCTCCTGCCCCGGGAGCTGCTGCCTCCGTTTTCCAAGACTCCCTTTTATTTGTTCTACAGCAGCTTGAAACCAAGTAGGGTTAATAGCCTTCCCTGTGTCCTGGTGAGATGAAACTACCATTGGGAGACCCAGGACAATTTTTATATAGGATTAGAAAACAAAAATCAATATTTAATTATCTGTAAGCTTTTTGTGTCACTGCATCCTTAGCTTGCTAACTGTGAGTGCCGGCTGCCATGGAGAAAGTAAGTCATTAAAGGTGCAGTATCTTTTACTGGCCTTTTATGGGCCCGCAGTAAATAGAGTACATTATCACTTCTCACACACCCGTATTGTTATTTATCTTTACAATCTCTATTTACCTATATTTATGGTAGATTCCTCCTGTATGTTATATGGCTAGGTTAACCTTAATGGGCTTCATTAAAACATGCACTTAACAAAACTTTGGAACATCTTTGTTTGGACAGACAGCAAGAAACCAAAATGGGAAGGATGAGGAAAAGTGTTTTGTGCCAGCAAGTCCCCAGCGTTTGGGAGGTGAAGGGCGGGTGATGGGGATGCTGGTGGCTTCAGGGCTGGGGTCCCATCATCACTTTGGAAAGGGCTTTTGGGTCTGTCCTGGGGAGCATCAGCCTTGTGGAGGCAGGAGGAGGAGGAGGAGGATGGGCCCTTTGCTGGGCAGTGGGGCTCAGCCCCAGGATGTTCCTGCTGTTCTCAGAGCCTGTGGCTCTGAGGGGCTGCTCAGGGTCCCCCGCTCGTCCCTGTTACACCTTTCCCTCCACTGAATCCCCAGCTCCTCGCTGACACCCCAGTGCCATCAATGGACAGAGCCCATCCTGTGCCCCGGGAGCTGCCGGGGTCCTCTGTGCCGCAGGGGCCATCACCTGCACCCCACTGCTCGCAGGGACGTTCTAAGGACAATAACCGAATCGGCTGGAAAGCGCAAGCTTCCTGCGGGCGGGAAGCGGCAATTAACGGATCCTTTGCTGCAGCAGTTAATTTTTTCCAAGCCTCCCCTATTTGCAGTGTTTCCCTGGTTAATAATGACGAGCAGCCCCTTACGCCATAAATAAGTTCCACAAATTTCGCAGATGCACCGGGCTGTTTAAGCAGGGAAATTGAGCAGCATATGTCTGAATGGTTAATTGACTTAATTGCTGTTAGTTGGGCTATTAGCACACTTGATCCACCCCAATGACCGCAATACTTTCTTAATGGTGTTCATTTTATTTGGATGCCAAGCTCCAGTTACCATTACAGGGAAATTTCCAATTGCTGATTACCTCATAAATATATAATTGTAGTCATAGGCTAAATAAAGCCAACAGGCATTAATAATGAACAGCGTTTGACTAAGAGCCTTTAAAGGATGATGGAAGTTTCGTTAAAGACCTCAGCTATTCTTGAAATGTAAATAATCTTTCATGCTTCTATTTTTAATGATGCTGCCTCCTTTTTCCAGTCGGCATCGAGCTCCAGGAGAGCTAAAGTTGCATCCCACAGCCCGGTGATGTCCAGAGAAAAGAACAGAGGAGCTCTCCCAAGGTCTCACTATTGCACTCCAAGCATCGGTTCCCAGGGGATGCTGGGACTGTTTCCCAGTGACTGACCACTGGCACCAGCCTCACAGGCAGCCTCCTTAAAAACAGGCTTTCCCAATCCCTATCTGCAAGGAAAGGGAAAAGCAAAATGCCACCAGGCCAGATCCTGCCAGTGCCTGTGGCAGTGGTGGGTGACCAGGACCCTGCTCAGGACCAGCCGCCCCCGAACAGTTCAGTCCATCACCAAACAAATACATAAATAAGCAAAAGCACCTACAGGTGCCCCAGAAGGCAAATAGGATTTACCCAGGAGAGGAATGGCAAGGGGAAAACGGCCTTTTCCAACCGCAGCGTTGTTCCTAGCTCTAGAGACAATTTAATTATCCCAGGCTATTCTTAACTGACCTAGTAAAATAACCTGCCGAGCTCTGTCCACAGTAATTACCTACGATTTGCTAATTCATGTGGAGAAGAAATGACTCCTAGATAGTCTGTTAATCTTTGATTCCTAACCATGAGCTCATTTACTCTTGACTTGTTCCCTACTGGCACCAAACAGAGAATTGCATTAGTTATGTTCAGCTATTAGGGAACTAGTTATAATCAGCGTTGTCTCTGATGGGCTGGTTTTACCTGGGTGCCTTGTGGTGGGTGCTGTGGCACGGCCATGCTGCCATCTGGTGCAGGGGGGGGCTTTGGCAGCTTGTTTCAGCCCGAGAGCTTTGCACTGATTGGGGTTTGGGTCCATCCTATGCTAAGGAGTGGGTTCAGGGCACGCAGCCGCCTCTGCTCTGGATGTGCTGCGTCATGGACATGGTGAGCATGGAAGCAGCATCCCATCCCTGTGCCCCCCGGCACTGCTGGAGGCGTGCGGATGCACTATGTGTCTTGGGGGGCTGTGGGTTGCTCCTTTGGGGGATGGCATGGGGGGCTCTGCTGCATCTGCTGGGAAGTGGTTTCCCATTCCCAGCCCTCCAGCCTGTTTCTATGGACACTGCTGTGGGTGGAATCGCTGGACGTGTGCAGGGATGGGTGTTGTGAGGGAAGGGAAAAGTCAGGAGAGAGGAGAAGGCTTTTGAGGACCTGAGAGTGAAGCACTGCTCATATCCACCTGAGCTGCCTGCCTCCGGTGCTGGGGTCTCTCTGCACCCCAGGGCCCCCCCCTTCCCTTGCCTTAACATCGGGGCTCCTGGGAAGAAGGAGGTCTGGAAGTAGTGGAAAGTCCCATCCCAGGGCTGGCACCCCAAAGGCAGCAGATGAGCCTCCTCCTGAGAAGAGCCACCTTCCCAAGGGTGTCAATCCCTGCATCCTGCCCCATTCCCATGGGATGCTGCCCACAGGGTCTCCTTCTGCCAAGCCACCAGGGGCTGGCCAGGTCCGAGGCTGCCCATCCCTCACGGATGGGGGAACAGCTCCTCTCCATCCCGCTCTCCATCCACCCGCCCTGATAAGCAGCCCCAGCATCACTGGTACAGCCCAGTTCCTGATGGAAACCGGGAGGCCAGGCAGGCCGTGCTTCAAACCTGGGAAACGAGAAGCAGATGTTGGCTTCAGCAGGGAAAAGGTCTTGGGATGTGAAATAGCTTCACCTGGTGCCTTCATCTTCTGGAAAATCACACGTGCCAATTCCTTTTGAAAATGATCAAAGCCAGGCTCGGGGTTTCCTCTCTCCTTCCCGGTCTGCCCGAGTCTGTTTTATCAGATGGAGTTTAAAGCAAGAGTGTGTTTTATTTTAAAACAGACTTAAAAAATACTCTGGCCTTTTGGCTTGACCATTCAAACCATCTGGGTTCATAGGTTTCAGATGTTCGCCCAAAGAAGAGAAACGGTGGTAACAATAAGCAAAAGTACCTAATAATCAGTTTAATACAGTGCTGTGTGGGACTTATGAAGTTGGCATATTCAAAATTATTACCAGAAGCCCAATTTTAATCCTTTTTAAGTTGGGGGGAAAATGGACCAAAAATTAAAATTATATCAAGCATAAAATAATCTTCTGTCTGTGTTGCACTGATAAAAAACCAGAATATATAATTACCATGTAAAAACTGCTTATGTTTGTGATTATATGTTGCTGCCATCTCCAGGTCCTCACTGTAAATGACTTAATTGGGTTGTCCCGGTACATGGATGCAGGGAGTGTGCTGGGTTTGCAGGGTGCCCATTGCCGTGCTGGGGCTGCCGGGCCCTGTGCCGGGCTGGGCTCCCACCCAGGGACCTGGTACCTGCCCAGGGACCAGGGGACCAGAGACAGGGGCGAGATTCTGTGTGTCCTGGGATGCTGCAGCCTGTGCAGGGGGGCTGTGAGCCCTTGGGATGCAGGGGGCCTCCCGGCTGGGATGCTGCGCTCGGGGCTTCTCGTTCCTCCTCCTTTATAAGTGCCATATCCCACCGTGGATTATTGCTTACCGCTGGCTGTTTATGAGGGGAGTGAGCAGAGCCTGGTGGAACAATGGCACGGGGGTGCTGGGGGGGCGGCCCTGGCGTGGGGACACCCGCGGGGATGGCAGCTCTTGAGCTTCCAAAGTGCCTCAAGGGCTGTTGAAATCAATGAGGGGACCCGAGGGGGGGGGGAAGGACAAAGGATCCAGTGCCCTGTCTAGACGCTAAATGTACTTGAGATGGGATTATCTCCAGGTAGGAGCGGGCTGGGCAGACCTACAGCAACCGGTGCTCAGCTCTGAGGGGAAATGGCAAAAAGCCCCCAGCTCAGCTGGCAAAACTAAAAGGATGTGCTCTTATTGTGGCTTTGAATAGCGCTCGGGTAGAGAAGTCACTGCCTGTGACAGGAAACGGGAGACAGCATTGCAGGGTATTAGAGAAGCAGCAAGCCCAGGGCAGGGCCGGGAGCACAAGGTCCGCTGGGGTCACGGCATGGAATAGCCCGAGCAGAGGGAATCATCGCATTTATGTCCAGGATAAACAACCCCCGAGTGCTCTCCAGGTACAGGACATACCCAAAGCCTCTCTGCGTGAAAGCTCCGATCTGCATCTCCCCGTGAAACAGATAGCTGTGTGCAATAATAAATAGCTGCCTGTGGATAGGCCGTGAATGGGTACAACATGTATAATGCACCAGGATTATGTGATTTTTTATGTATAAAAATGTCTTATTAGCTTCCTGGCTTTTCTCCCACATATCAAATAACAATACCCCACTTACAGCTGAAGTATGCTCCTGTTTACTACCCGCTGTATTTATTACAGCTGAGAAAATAGATTTTTTTTCTTTTTTGTTCCTTTTTTTTTTTTTTATTTGCTAAATTTAGCCATTTTTCTGGTGGTGACGCTCAGCATCGCACAGAAAGCAATGTTCTCAAATAAGTTCATCATTCTCAAAAGCCTTTGGTGTCATTTAGCGAGGAATTCTTGCTCTGGAAAACATTTGGATGCAAATGATGGCCATTACCACAATTAAATATTTATTTTTGCCCCCAAACGTGGAGATAATTTCATAACTAACTCCGGGAGGAAGACAGCAGCAAGGGGAGCGTGACAGGCACCGCACATGCTGTGGGCACCCATGGGTGCTGGGAACAAGCCGGGATGGGTTCAATGTGGATAACACTGCAGGAGTGAGTCCTGGGCCAGAGGAGCCCCCCAGCATCCTCCATCCCTAGCGCCTGCTTAGCACCAGTGCTGACGGCCACCAGGAGGTAATTCTGCTCCTGTCCCAGACAAGAGCATGGCCCTGTGGGGTGGGGGGATCTCTTTGTGATGAGCGTGATTTGTTCTCTGATTTCCCAGGATCCGAAACCTGTTTGAAGGTGAAGGTCAGGCGCGCTCCGTGCAGACAAGCTGCCAAATGGAGATGACCAAAACTACAGAAATATGTAAATTCTTCACCATGGACAATTAACATTTAAGTTAAATGAGAGCCAGGAGCAGTGACGGCACAAGAGCCAGGCTGCTCCCGTCGCGTCTCGCCAGGCACAGCCCATCTTAATCCCTGGCTCCCATCGGCACTCGGGTGTTTTACCATCAATAACCCAGGAATTTGGGTAGCACCTTCCCAGGGAGTTTTGGCCAATGGGGTCCTGGGGCAGCTCCTTCCCTCTGCCAGACCCTCTGTGTGTCCTGTGATGACCAAACCCTGCTCCCCCAGCAGCAGGGACGGCGCAGTCCCCCTCATGGCTCTCTCTTTGGCTTGGTGTTTATTACACTTTTGACATCTCAGGTTCCCACGTCCTAGAGGCCTTTCCCTACCTTGGCTGTCCCTGGAAATCTCCCATTTCCTCCCATTTCTTTAACTGGCAGTGCTTTCCTCCATTTTTCCTTACAGCACATCTGGGACTTGGTGCTTGAGCTCCATCAGGCCAACAGCTGCCCTGAAGCTTTGCTTTTGCCGCAGCACTGCGGAATCCTGCCATCCCCTTACCAAACCCTTGTAGCTGGCAGAAAAGGGACGCGTTTCCTACAGCTGGTGATTGTGGAGGGGAAATTCCATACGGGACAAGCACCTCTTGTACGCTCGGTAAAGGTGGGGCAGAAGGAGACAGGAGGGACTCTTTAATGAGGGGGGATGTCTAAAGGAGTTTGTGAATGGACTGGGAAAGTCACGGGCTTAGGATCACATTGCGCCTGCTGAAAGAGCTCTGTAAATGGAGCCATTATCATGGCAGTAACTGATCCGCCTCCTGGCTGAGAGTCATGGAAATTAGACATTAATTGAACACGGTCTCTAAGAGGGGAGTGTTCCAGGGTTAAAATGGGGAGGCAAAAGAAACATTAGAATTGTAGAATAGCGAGGGGCTGTTAATAAAGACACAAGGGCAGCTGTGCCCCCAGCGTGGGGCTGAGGTAGGGTTTCAAGAGCCTGGCTCCTCTTTCTGCTGAAAGGGACCTTCCATGGGGATGTAACCCTAGGAATGGAGCCCGGAGCCGCGGCTGCTCTGGGGATGCTGACACAGGGGGGGCAGCCCCTGCCTGGCCAGGGGGGCTCCGGGCCCCTGTGATACCAAGGTACCGCAGCAGGGGGACAGGGTTGGTCGGTCACCTCTCATCTCAGGGGCTTGGGACCTCACTGAAGGCAGTGGATCGGGGGGATGTGATGAGCAGAGGCAGGGGTTCACCGGGATGCTGTGCCCTGGCACAGCTCGGGCTCAATTTAATACCAGAGTCACGCTGCGAGCATGAGTTTCTTCGTCGCAGCTTTTCAGTTCATTACTCTGGCTCTTTCTTTGCTGCAAATAAGTAAATGCACTTAACAGGTTGCTGCAGGTCACCTGCGCTGGCTGTCGTGTGTGCACTCGGCCCCCACGGTGATTGCAAAGTGCTGTAATGGATCTGAAATGTCAAGAAAGGGATTTAATTACAAACTTAGACCTGCCGCAAACCAGGACCGTGGTGCAGCGCAGGCAATGCACCATGGCCGCGCCGGGTATCCTGCTCTGGGGCAGGGTCTGCAGAATGGGACATCGTGGCTGTTTCAAAGGGCACATAGAAACACCCAGTCCTGCTCTGAATGTCAGGATCACTCCGAGAAGTGCCATTCCCACCCATGGCCAAGGTGGGCTTCAGCCGGAAGCCACGTGTGGGGGGAGCCAGGCTGTTTGGCCACCCTCACGTTGATGTAGCCGAGCTTTGGAGACATCAGTTTTGCCACTTTTGTGTCTGACAGGCCTTCACTGGCGGCTCTGACGGAGCCCTGATCCCGGGATAATCTGTGCTCTCCACTGAGCGCCTGTTTCCTCAGGCAGGGAGCTGGCACGTTTCCCCTTCCTCCTCTCCCCCCGTTTCCACATGAGCAGCCCCAGCAACACGCACAAACCCGTTTAGCAAATGGATTTTTTTTCTTGTGAAGTGTTCCAAAATAGTGGCTCTTTATTATTAAAGACGGTGACTGGTGTATCGTGACTCAACAGTCCGAGGGCAAACCTGCGCACCGCGTGTCAATACTTCACGTAAGCAGCTGCAGCAATCAATAGTTCAAGTATATTTCTGTATTTATTACATATTCAATCGACTAACTCGTGCTCTTTCATCAATACATTAACGGATAATAAAACTCTGTTTACTATAGAAAATATTAGACGCTATAACAAATACTTGAACATTAGCGTGAGCACGTATTGAGCTACAAAGGAGCAGCAGGAGGGAACTGTGTAATTCCTCTTGTTAAGCCCACCTTGTGTGTTTAAAGGGACAACACGATGCCTCAGAAAAGAGATTAGAGCCCTCCTGTGCTAATGCAGACCTGAAGTCCTCAAGGTGGGACAGATGAGAATGAGCCAGTTCTGGATGCGGAATGGGAGCAGGGTCTGAGCCGCCTGCTTGGACCAGTCACAGGGACCTCAGTGCCTGTGACGTGGGCACAGACATCCTTCCTCTTGCCCACTCACTGCTGCCACAGGGCACAGCTTTGGGGTACAGTAGCCGTCATTCTGTGGTTGCGGGGGCCCTGCAGTGAAGCCCCATCCCACCGGCAGTGCCTGGGACCCTCCTCTGAGCCACTGCTCCAGTGAAAACCCCTCTGTGGGACTGAGTGGTTTCCAGCTCTAAGCCCGTCCCCCAGCACAGGGCTGCAGACACATTTGGGGTCCTCTCGCTCGTGCAGGGGAACCCCTTGAAATGCACAGCGATACTTAACAGCCAGGAAGCATCTTGTGACAATTTACAGGGTATTAATGAGCAATCTGGTACATATGGGAACAAATGAGAGCGCTCTGCGTTAATACCAGGGTCATTAATGCATACGCTAGCAGAGGAAATAATTAGGCTGAATTACAGCTATAAGGCTGCATTGGCTGGTGGTGTGTGCGTATGGTTCTTGGATGGTTCTCTGAATCCATGGATATCTGGTTGTGCTCTGGGATCACCTTGGAGGGCAGGGATGTTTCCCTTGCCCATAGGTGATGCAGCACCAGCTCTGGCACCACCGCTGCAGCCAGGGATGAGCAGCGGAGGTGGCCTCTGTCCTTAAGAGAAAGCAGCTGATGGTTTGAGTCAGATGTGAAAGAACAGGGGTTTTGGTGTCACTTTTAATTAAGCTCGATAGCGAAGCCTCTATGAAGTGTGAGGAATGTGTCCTATGAATGTGCTGCGTTACTATTAGTTGTATTTTATTTCTATCATTGTTATTATTTATTAGTCTCAGACCCAATAGTCCCTCGGTTTGTTTCGGAAGAGCCCAGGTGAGGTTGAATAGTCATAGATCATCTTCCACTGAGGCTGACACTGGTGTTTTCTCTCCTAACCCACCCATTACGGGTGCGCAGGCTCTGGAGCAGGTTTGGTTTGAGGTGTATGTGTCAGTGAAGCTGATGAGGATGGAAGCCCTGGCTCTGCTGGGCGGTGAGGCTGCACGGGAGCTGCATCCCATGGGATGCTGGTGCAACACTTCCTGTGGTGGCCTGGCAGAACCCAGAGCAGCCCTGGGAGGTGGGAGCCGGGGGTGTTGGGGTTGCTGCCCCAGCCAGCTCACTTGCTAGCAAGGATTTGCTTGTGCAGAGCAGTTCAGAGAAGAGCAGAGGGCTGTGAGTTTGCCTGGACTGAGAATCACACCATGTGCGATGTGGCCCGCTCCACGTGGGTGAATGATCTTTATACATTCACTTGGAGAAGGTGGTGGTGGTCCTAGTGCAGCAGAGCAGGGGGAGCCCTGGCTCAGGGCGAAAGCAGCACGTGGGTGAAGGAAGGGGGTGAGTTTCCTGCAGCTCTGCAAGTACCAGTAATGCACAATCCCTTCATGAAGCAAAGGGAGGAAACGAAGTCATGGAAAGTCGGAGGCAAGAAAACTGAAACCATCTCACACGCAGTGAATAGGGGGTGAAGGAGTGAGGAAGGGCCCTGGGCTTAACACAGCCAGCACTGGCTGTGCCCACCAGCACGCTGTGGTCGTGCCTGTTGCTCCGAGCCAGGGCACAGCAGTGCAGGCAGCAGCACCCTTCCCTCTGCCACAGCGGGCAGGCAGCACCCTGTATAATGCAGCCACTGGCCAAGGCGCTGGTGTCCAGATGCGTGTTTACATCCCTGTGCTCTGGTGCTTTACGAGGGAGAACGCCTGTGTCTGTGTCACTGCTGATTGCCCTCCGCTTGTTCTTGCATTTGATAGCTTCAGACAAGCAGCCTTCACCTGAGGACATGTCAGAGCGTTGCTGGTTACTTGTCCAAAGGGGAAAACATTCTTTATCTCCTTCAGTAACTTGTGCTTTATGATGCAGTAACATCTCTGCTGCTGGAGCTGCAGCCTCCTCGGATAGCACGAGATACAGATTACGTGTGTTTCAGTGATCCTGCAGATACCCACGTATTGAACCCTCCCCAGCAAATGAGGGAATAACAATCTGCAATGTTTTCAAAGTGAAAACAGGAGCTTCATTGCCAGAGATGGGGTTTGTGGCAGAGGGCAAAGACAGCTACAGATGGAGCAGTGCAGGAGCCGCCTGCCCCTCTGCAGACACAGTGGTGAGGAGGTGAGAGCCAAGGGTACCCCATGGGGCTGGTGGCAGGGACCACTGCAGGAAGGTGCTGGGCACGCAGGGGTGACCCCATGCAGCTGAAGCACCAACCTGAACCAAATCCAGATTACTGCAGGGGTGGGAGCGGGATG